>JASANE010022063.1:0-29462 GCA_030248225.1 Trileptium ribeirensis | reverse complement strand
TAATGCTTACAAAAACATTTAAGCTAATAATATTTTTTATTAGCTTGATAACAGCATATTGTTAAAAGATGAAAATTTTAAACCGTATGAAGTTTATATAAAAAGAAAAATACTACTAACAATATTCATACGAGTAACAATTTTTTATTATTACATCCCATTCCAGAATTATTTGGTTAGCCTTATGTACCAGTATCCAATCCAACAATATTCTTCGCACATTTGCTGCGTTTCACGTTCGGTACAAAGACTACGTTGCAGCTCTTTATAAAAATACCTAGTATGTATGTATTTACTGTATACATGTAAGTTGTTGTATATACGGGTATTAGTGATCTATGCTAGATAGAATCTACGTATATGGTGATTGTTATATGTATACATATATATTATAATGCATGGGCGGAGCGGGGACCATTATTATATGTATTACGTATATATGTATATATTATAATGCGGGCGGAGGGCGACCATATATTACATATACATGTATTTAGGGTCATTAATAATATTTGACAGGTCACGTGACCCAGGGCAAATATTTCCCCTAAAAATTTGACAGGTCATTAATCAAGTGGCCCAGAACCACCATTTTTCCTACTACTAGAGTACATACGTAATTGTAATCTTGGCATCACAGATGTTCAATGCCCTCTAAATTTAATCAAGCTTTAAATCTTTAAATCAGGCTCAATTTACATGAACTTGTAATGCTAGTAAACTGCAACCTCAAGACAATCGTCCTAGAAACGACGGAGTGAATATATATGGGAAGGACAGATAGAAATGACCAATACATGTGATTAATCCTTGTCGGACGTGCATTTATCAAATTCTGTGACTGGGCCCGTAGCCAGCGTCCGAATTTTGGAGGGGCAAGTGAAACATCTGGAGGGGCATAAGTTTTTAGTGCTAAACAGCTCCGCAGTGCAGTTTCGAGAAGGTGTTTCGTCATTTTCGCCTAATAAAATATTGGATTCTGACTATTGAGTTTAAATTCTTCAACTAGGAAAAATGTCAGTTTCTGGGTTGCGAGTTCAGGCTGCTGCTAAAAATACGTTTTAGAAGAAATGTTACAAACTTCAGTGAGTGCGAGGTTTTTAGTATGCTTATAATTATTTGTGAATTATTTGTGAAACCACAACAAATTACTCCTTTTATGCATATTAACAATATGGCTCAAGATTACGTTAATTACGTAAAGTTGAGAAAATGTATATAAATTCGACACTGTTTGCCTAGAGTAAATAGACCTGCTGTTGATCTACGGTAGGCTTCAGAAATTTATGACTGTCGCTGTCAAGTGCACAATTTAAAATACAATGTAAATATACAACGCATGAAATTTTTAAAATTTGCAGTTTCTTGTAAGTGGACAATTTGAATACAAACCCATCTTTTAGGTTATGGGATATTTTCTGCAATACCCGACAATTTTACAGGCTCACGAATGATTCTGGCCCCTATAGCCCCCTCGGTAGGTTTCAAAATCTAACATTGTGATCAAGTGCTTCTTTCTTCTAATTTAAACGTAGCGTCTATTAATGCACTGAATGTGCAATGCACATCTCAAAATCGTAGAGAAAATGAAAAATGAACTTATCAACATGCACCCAAACCATAACAGCGGCCAGTACATAATGCATATGGCCCAAGTAACCCTAATGAGAACTGAACAAAATAACTTGTTATAGGACATCTAATCACATTACATTGTGATGGAAAAGCAGAACCGTATGAATTTGCCACGTCAATTAGCATGTGTTAACAAACTTTCCACTTTCCAAATCATTATTAATCGGAAATTAAATGAGAAATCACTAGTTTCAAATCTTAATCTATCGCGCATATGTCCAATACTTTAAAGAAGGCAGAAGCGACATATCAGTTATTGGTTTACGTGAAGTAGGTTCGTTACCCAACAATAAAAAATTATCGAAAATGTTTTAATTTAATGTAAACTTAATATAATGTAGCGTATATGGCTTGGAATAAGCTTACCAACAGAACTTCAAATTAAGGATTTACACTTACTTATATGACTGTCTATCGTATACCACTCACGATCTGCCAATGGTTTGCCTAACGTTCCATTTCCAATCAGTAAAATAAATATCATTCAATGATATCTGCTTCAGATCGTGCCAGAAATGCAAACGTAGGAAACGCAACCAATGTTTAACTTTTTCTTGATTATTATTTTTTATGTTTTTTTCTCATCGAGAAATCTGAGACAGAAAAATTTTGGGGATCAGCGGGTCAAAGTCCCCCAAGAGGGTCAACGAATGGTCTGATCTTAAAAATTCTACCACGAATGAAATTTTCGACCTCGAAAACCCCCCCTGGGCAAATTTTAAGCAAAATCGGAGACAAAATTTTTTTGCGATTTTGGGTCCCGTCTACTTAAGGAAAGCCCGTAACACTAGCTAGCTATACCTATACTATACTGTTCGTGTATAGAGATATCTATCTTATATGTCTTATATGATCATAAGTATCTTACTTGTTTGTATAAACGGTCTCCTTTGTTTAAGTATCAGCAGTTCGGATAGAACAGAAAATATAGTTATCGTGTATAGCAACACATCTGTATAACAATTTACACAACATATAAAAAAAGTCATTTGACGTTCTCACATTGCCCAAATGTTAATGAAGAAATGTCTAGAAATAAAAGCAACAAAAAATTTCACACGGCATCTAAAAAGTTTAGTTCAATCTAAAAACGGAACTTTAAATTTAATATAAAATACTGAATGCCAAATATTATTACTAATTTTAGACATCGGTCAATTCTGTCAGGAAGTTTTTTTTGTTTTGCGCAGGTCACAATTCAACCGATAACAAAACGTTCACAATAGGTTGTAAATTGAAAGTTTTACTCTGTCAAACGATTCATCTGGGGGTCATGGCAGGAATCTGGGGGGGGCATCGCCCCCAAATACCCCTCGGTGGGCTACGGGCTTGTCTGTGACATCATGTAAAAGATCCTTACCCACAGTTAGTATAATTCAGCCTAAAACAAAGATTGGCAGTTCATAAAACTACGGCTTGATCCGCGTCAAAATTTCTGCCAGTTAATAACTAAATCAAGATATCGGGTAAGCTTGTAAATAGGCATTATCATCGGTCGATGCTCCATTTTGTGTAAATTATGCGAATCTACACTGAGTTATCGCACTAGATTTTGGATAAGCTCTGTCATTGCTTTTTTCTGTTGGATGTGCTATTCTCTATGTTAGGTTTCATGATGATACAATACTTCTTTCATCGGAAGTGCCGGAAAAATTACCACGGTTGGTAAACAATAGTCGCTGTAATTTTTGACAACAAACGCAATGAAAAAATCAAACAAAATTGGAACCAAAATATGGGGTTTCAAAGAAATGGACTGTTGCTGAAATGAATCGTAGTTGGGTTGAGATTTAGCGGATCAGAGGCCGGGAGTAATTTCATGTAAGATGCCAACGTAGACGAAATGTATCTCAGCAGCATATTGCATATTTCATTCCTTATCGCTTTATCTAGTCAAAATCACTGTAATCACTCACCAAAAGTGGCGTTAATGTAATCAGCCAATTGTAATAACATTTTGAGTGCTAGCAATTCTCTCAAGACGTCGACAACATGTCGGAACTAAATTTGTACCGTACCATTGAGCTATATGTGTCTCCGGGATAGGGGCACTAGGGACACACAAGACCCCACCTTTTTAGGATCCCGCAGGAATAAAGGCATTTCAGGTTGGAAATGCCGTTCAAAAATTGTGATATAACAAGAATCACGATCCAGCCGGTTATTGTCTACCTTCTTCGGCAATGCAATTTTTGGGCTTATTTATCACTAAAAGAAATATAAAATTGACAGTGTCTGTCAAAACAAAATAAACACCGACAGCTCACCAGAATATAATGTAAACCGATGAGTAATATAAGACTCAAAAGTTCAGAGGTTCTCAGATGGGCGCTATGAGCTCGTTTCTTTATCGTGATACTTTGACAACCTATCCCAATCGATGAGGAATGTCGCAAAATCAGTCTCCTCAAAACTAGGACATTAAGACGTTACACGTGAACACAGAATACGTGTGAGAATTCAATTACAAAAACAGGAGATTAATTTTAGTAGCTAAGTTAATATTAAAATTTACGCCAACTTAAATGCGATGTTCACGTTATAATGTCCCCTCTGTTTGGAACTTTTGTCCCCCTGTAGTCTCGATGCTACCGTACAGACAGTCAGGATGACAACCATACTGTAAATCAATTGCCAAGGGTGTCGTAGCTACTACATTTTTGTTGGCAGTGTCGTATACACCCTTAGCTACCAATTTGGCGCCAATTAACTATAACGGACACTGTGTGTAGCTAATGCGGTTTATTAGTCAACTGTCCTGTGTAGTTTTTCTAAATTTACGATATTTGTATCAAGCCCATATGAACATTGCTCAAATAATTCCGAATACTGTCAATAAAACTGCCAGAAGACACGGTTTGCCTGACACTGTCGAGAAGTTGTAATACGCGTAACTAGCTACCTTTGAAAAAATTATTAAAAACATGGGGGTGTCTAAGACACCCTGTTGTCAACAGTGTGCCTGACAATGGGTGGTGTACATAAGTTCCAAACGTTGGGGACATTATAACGTGAACGCCACATAATACAATGACGTGAACACAGCAAAATTGTTAAAATTTGCGACTACACACTTCTAGGCTTCTTTCGGAAGAAGATAGGGCACTACAAGTCTACCTTATTACCTATACATAGGGCTAGGAGTTGAATCTCCCTGGGCACCTCTAGTAATTATACAATATATAGGCAGATTTGCGACTGAAAGGGACCAGGCCGAACACCCTGTTAAGCCCTCCTGTGGCCTACTAAGTTAATCGCTCCATTGGGACTAAGCGTAGCGATTTCCCGCATGGGTCGAGGAATCCTAGGTAGTACGAGCACCGATCCTAACACGACACACTATTTTAACATCTGTAACCTGACACGCTATTTTAAGGGCTTTTGGTTCGTCCAATTCAAAAAATTTCCCTTTAATACAGTAAGAAGTTCAAAATGTACTGAATTTTAAACAAAATTTACGGTTAAGTGCTTTGCTAAATTTACCTCTTTTAGCCTTATTACACTAAATAAGTAGCTTAATAGTGTTTATTATGTATGTGCTTGCCACGCTACTTAATAACTTTGATAAGGTATGTTAAATAATTAGCATTATAATGCTAAATAAGTAACATTAACATTTTGAGAATATATATACTTGCTGAGTTGATATGCTACTTCAGTAACAAATCTTCACTCTTGATAGTAGTTATCAATGCAAGTCGTCTAGGTATAAATTATCAATAATTTATACCGAAAAAGTAGCACAGTCGCTACGAGCAGACATGTTTTCGTATGTCGAACATTTTGATATTGGTTGATCATCGGTGAAACAGTGACATATTTTATCGCTTTGCATATGATTTCCTTGATCACTTATAGGCGAAATTGAACACATGACATCATTAGGTGGAACTTGATATTGTGGACGATTTTTTGGATCGAATTCATCGCTCTCATTAAAACGATGAACGAGGTTTTGCGGATCGTTGGGCAGCTGGTTGAATCGTGGAACACCATCATCACCGCTGCTACCAAGCGAGCGTTTATGAAGTGAAATTTTGCACTTTCGGACTTTAGACAATCGTCGGCTATGGACCAATAGAAGTGAAAGAGGATCGGATGTGCGACGGCTGGGTGATAACGAGCCTAGGTGTTTTTTTGAACCATTCAATCGAGATTTATCGAGCATGGCGAACTCAGGTAAAGTAGGTGAGTGTTTGACGCCACGTCGACCGGTTAAATTTTGTCGCTTTGTTGTTCCTTTAAGCAGCAACGAGTATCGTCGACACTGATTTTCTTCAAGTGTAGTATTTCGGAGATCGGATCGGAGCAAAATCGACGAAGAATAATAGTTTGCTGATAAATTGTGTTTATCATTTGGTCTTGACGTTGATGGAGTAGAATGATAGGTTTGATCACCGAAACGCAGCAGGCGCTTCACGCTCCCCTTGGCACTACTCACCCGTTCATGGAGTGCTCGTTTATAGCGAGAACTGAATATGTAGTAGACAATAAAATTGATTGAGGAGTTGAATGCAACTAGTGCATTGTTGATATCAGTTACAAGATAGGCGATTTCAATTGTTAAATCGTTTCTGAAAATATTTTTAAAAATAAGCTTGGACCATTGATGTTTTCCAGTTGAGGTTAAAGATGATGACTCAACTACAGGAATTTGAAAATAAACGCACAAACAAAATGAGAAAACAGTTTCTATCGTTATGCTATTCGCTACTACATTAAAAATGACCCCACTAACTGTCCTGTTTTGTAATACCTGTGGTGGAATCGAAACTGTGTTATATTTAACCAATCATTTTTCTCGAACATACCTGACATTTTTAACTCAAAACTGACGAAATTTTTTCCGCAATCAAATATGTTTGTGAAATGACAATAGCATTTCAAACTAGCTACAAACTGACACCAATTTCCACTTACTAAGATAATTGGGGTGCCAGCGGGGTCAGCTGCGCATTATATTGATGGAAATGTATTTCCATCTATTTTTGCGTTTTTGTTCTTTTTTGATGCGAACCAGGTGTACTAGCAGGTTTATGGAACTGTACTTTCATTGTAACTGGCCAATGGTGCTTACAATGTATAATATAAAGTACATAATTACCCATGATTTCTTCTTTGTTCTGTATAGGCACCTTATTCCATGTTGAAATGAGTAGAATTCGCAAAACTAGATGCCTAGCTGGGATCGTTGGGGGTTCCCACAAATTTGTTGTATGTTTTGGCACTTTGCAGGCCCTCTAGATCTACATCAAAAAATATATAGGCTACTGGTCTTACGATTAACAGTCCTAGTCCTACATTTGTTAGTTTAAACATTATACAAATCTTGAATGCTGTTAGTGTGCCAAGTACGTAATCTATGTGCATACTAGTACGGTGTGCTTTCCGTTGGCCAAGTTCGGATAGAATATTCTATAAACACGGAAAAATCGATGTACTGATAACTTCTCAAAATTTTGGAGGTGGGGCTGGCATTTTTAGCCGTTTTGTTCTCTACGTTAAAATGAGATCTCCGCTATCCGTACCGCTGCGTAAAATTTTGAACTCCTTCTGTATTGTCGGTAACTTTCTGCTTGGCGATAAACAGATATAACTAAAGCAAAAAAAACTAACAGATATTGTAATGCATTATTCCTAAACTAATATTGATAAATTACGGAGAAAATTGTTCAAAGGTTGTTTTAACATTAGTAAAAGCCATATTAGTAGAGTCTGTGACGCGAATTCTAAACTATTTTAATTTTTGGAATTGAATAAATTGAATTAAATTTTGACAATTTTTAATCGCACAGTCCACTAGGTGAATCAGACAGAACTTGTAATTCATGTCTTTTAGTCAAAACTCACCATGTTTTTCGAACAAGAGATTCCTTGGTTTAACCTGAGTGAAGTATTTTTAGAGAATGGCCAAGCCGTCATCAAGGAATCGGCAATCAAAGTTTTTGAAAAGTTTCCTGTGCACCTGCAGTTAATGCGTTTGAAGTATAGTTGGGTCACATATTAAGCCTGAAACCTGTTATATTGCTAACTAAGCCCCAATAATTCTGCTGTTAATATATATGCAGCTGCATAGATTCGACATTACAATATAAATTCAGCGTTTAATAATTCACATCAATAGAAACAACGATATAGCAAAGTTTTCAATCACACTTTTATCAGGGCTATGTCCTGATAATAATTTATACCTTTTAGGAGCGCCATTTATTTGCTAATATGAAAAGCTACAGAAAACTATAAAAATATAAGTATCGACGCTGCTTCAACACCTAACATTCGGATTGTTAGGACAACATTCTAGACCACTAGGATACGCTGTCACCCTGGTTTGCTCTATTACATTGCATCACGTTCACTACGATGCGCATTTTCAAGAGTTTTTAAAGCTGCAGACATACTAAACTTAATAAATTAGAGCGGACGCGATGTAGCTAACAGCCATAAACCCCACTAATACCGAGATAATTAAAATAAACAAAGCTCGCTGCCCTGATTTCGGGATAAAACCATCGAACCTGTTGTGTATACTTCTGGAAAAGCAATTTGGATCACACTTGATATACTATTCATGGTCTTTTTCCAATCTATTTAGCCCTAAAATATATCATAAAAATTGCATATGAAATTATTTATGCGAAATTCGCTTTATTATGTTTCCACTGTTGGGAAACTCTCCTTGCAGTCGCAACCCTAAACGCATAGACAGTCCGGGTCACAGCCATACCGCAAATAAATTCCTGATTGCGTTATTCCTGTCGTATAATTCGATACACACTGTGCTACTACATTTTTGTTTATGCTCTCGCATATACTTTAGCAAACATTTTTCGCAAATTAACAATAACCCACACTGTCTGTCGCTAATGCTGTATATTATTCAATTGCGTTATTTGTTTTCGAAAACTACGATATTTGTATCAAAAAATATGCACGCTGACAAGATCGTATGCTGCATACCGTCGGTAAAACTACAAAAAAGTCGCAGTATCTTTGATACCGTCGGAAAATGACAACACCCCTAGCTTACTACCCTCTAAAAGTTTTACGAAAAACATTAAGATACCCTGTTCTCGAGAGTGTGGCTGACACTGTTTGGAGTACATAAGTTTCAAACGTTAGGAAAATTATACCGTGAATGCAGCATTAATTTAGTCACGTAGCAGCATAATAAATAGTTGCCATTGCTTAGGGTAAGCACTACGGTTGATGTTCAAAGCTGCATATATTTACCAACTTTACGTACCTAAACATTTCAGGGTTAGCTGCTTCTGCAACGTTAATAACAAATGGTGACGTATTGCACAGCACAAAAATAAAAACAACTGCAACCATCATTAACGCAGTACTATGTTCCGAATGTGTTTGGGCGGTAAGTCGCTTGCGCTCCTTTTGCGACCGACGAACGACGCGAATAATGTGCCAATTCATACATGCCAAAAATAAGAATGGGATCATGAAATGCGTGATCTAAAATGAGAATGATAAAATGTAAAGCGTCACAAAAAATATATATGGTCCATAGCGCAAATCGAATTCTCTTTGTGTATGTGGCATTTATATACATTTAAGAAATTATGCATATTTTTTGTAACAAGTTGATCTATGTTAAGTCGAACGATATACAGTTCCAAATATGATGAATCTTTATCAAAATACCAAAATTTATAGCTAAGAAACGTTTGCTTAAGTCCTGCTTCCCAACCGAACCCATACTCACATATGTTTTAGCTTGTAAATGCTTAGTACATAATGAAAAAATTAGCCCATACAACAATCTGCTCTTTATTTATAAGCCCTACATTAACATTTAGCTTATATTAGCAACATAGTGTGGAAAAAACATCCTCACAATAATGTAAGAGTGACATATGCTTGAAACTACATTTTCTAATCAAGGTATTATGCAACCCTCACTTTCTTGGACACTTCTGAGAAGTCGTTTTACCCACTCATAATTTCTATAGATACGATCGTAAAGGTAATTTTCTCATTTAAACTAATATCGAAAACATCTGTAATATTTTGTGAAACAGGGGCTTAATAAGGTGAAATCTTCCAACTTTAACATAATTTTTGCGAGCAAAATACTGCTGAAATTGGACTTATTTTTTTATTTTCTAAGCAAATTCGTCTCTTTTATTCAGTCAGCGTCATTGTCTTCCTTTCTAAAAAAATCTTCGCTTAAAATAATCAGGCTATGGCAGGACAAAATATCCGCACAAAAATGTAAGCGACGACTTTTCACGCAAATCTTGTGACTACTGACTTAAAATTTTTTCAAACTTTATTTTATACTGCATGTAAAGCATTGACGAAACAAAATCACGCTACCAAATATAGAATCACAAACAAAATAGCGTAGCACACTTACAAATTACTTTAATTTATAGCGAACAAATATACTTCTTTATTTTTCTGTGTAAAATAAGTAATGGGGTGTCAAAGCGGGTAAGTTAATAAATTGCAGGAAATGTTAGTGTTTCCACGCTTTTTTGACTTTTTTCGCGCTGTTTTGCTTGTTCAGGTTGAAATAGTATTAACATATATATTTAAGATTGACGTCTTTACTACAATTTTAAATACATATTTTATTGCAATCCAAATAAATATGTTTCAGCAAAGTCATTTATTTCAATTTATAGTTGCTTGAAATAAAGTCTACGACCTTGGCGGGCCTCCGGACCGCTTCGCGCTAGTTGACGACCACTAACTTTCGGCCACCACTGGTCGGGAGTTAGTTGGAGGCTCTGACATTTGGTGAACGCCGGTTATTAAAACTTGATAACACGCCGTAGCACATTTGCTCAATTGAAACGGTTGCCTTATCTAATTTTTTATCAGAATTATTTAAGTATGTTGTTATGTTCGCATCTATGCCACGAACACACTCGGGTTTATTTTAATGTGAAACCATGAATGATTGATGTCCATTAAACTACTTTTATTATTTATCCATTTTGTTAGATTTAACTATAATTACCAGTGGATTTATCTGAATACCCTATATTTAAAAACAATGGATCTATATACAACGGTCTCAACGTAGCGTAAAACTTGACCCGTCACTTCGCTTCTAAACATTAATTTTAGATTCTTTCTTGTTGTACTTCAAGAAATTCAGTTCTTAATCAAGGTAATGTAGTTAATTTTGTTGCAGCTAAATCTCCGCATTGAACTTTTATGTAGGTCCCCAGACATTCGAGTTCATTCGTTAGTGCAATCTTAATAACGCTTGATATGATTTGAGTCTTTGCTACAAAAGGTTAATTACAAATATTTTTAACTGATTTTCCCAAACTGTCGATTATTTCAATTTTTCCAACTTTTATTGTACTATAATAGATTTTTAATTATGCCACGTATTGTAGGTAATTTAGGGCAATATGAAAAGTGTGATTTACCGTCGTTAATATTTTGTATGTTGATAATACAATTTTCGATCAAAGCTGGGTTTGACACCTTTGCGTCTAAGTGTACCCTCAACACCACAGATTTTTACCGGAACTTCGGAGATAAAATTAAAATGGAGCAAATTTAAATGCTGCGGATCAAATTACCCTATATGAAACTAACTTCATTTTCACCACATATGCCAAAAACCAAAAATGTGAAATTTTAAATTAAAAAATTAATTCAAATCTAGTATTGTCATTCGATTCGGCGTGCGGAGGCAAAATGATTGGTTTAAAAATGGGCTTTATCACGCGACCCGTTTAAAAAATTATAGAGAAGATGGTACCAAGCCACTATAAAAACGTTCTAAATTTAGAACAAACCGAACGAACAAAATAATAATAATAATAAAAAACATTTGTTACGCGCCTTTTTGGCAAAAGCCTGACAAAAGCGCAGGATAGTATATAATATTCCGAAACATAGTCATGATTGTTACATAATCACAAATATTGTCTAGAAAAGCAATATCATATAATCATGTCGTAAATTTCAATGTCATGCAGGTGGGTACAGAAATGTTTTTAGTTTTGCTTTAAAGTTAATAACATCAAGATTTGGATTTCGGAGGGCACTTGGTAAATTGGCAAAATATCAAAAGTTAAAAGCCAAAACCTAAACTGTAATGTTAATACGTATAATTCTGAGACAGAGCACCAGCACATAGTAAGCATATTTATTTGGTCATATACTTTACAGTTTTTTAATACTCTCCAAGTCTAAATTTAAAAAAGTACAAAATTCTGTACAGGACCTCAACTGTTAGCTCAACAAGTTTACAAATGGTGCGCATTTCAGCAGCTTAGAAATACATGATTTTTGTAAAATTGTGTAGACTGCGACCTCGCTGAGCTCGGTCTCTAAATTTTGACTTTAGGACACCTAGACAACTTTGATACTGGTGGAAAACTGTCTAGATAGAACTTTTGGAAATTTAACCTCACTAAATTAATCACACCTTCTCACACCGCCCACAATAATGCTGTAACACCATTATTTGTGGCTCCAAATTTAATCAGTTTTTTGAATAAAATGTATTGAAGAGTTAATGAATTTTCATAATATTTTCCCAGGATAGTTGTTACGTCTGTGGTGGAGAGAGCTTGCCATCGAACTTGCCCATTTGCCGCAGTTAGTGAGCGCACTCCCCCGGTTCATGCTCTGCTCTCCCCCATTGTTGTGACGCCGTTTTCACGAAGCGGGGGACATTTTGTGTACTTGACCACCTCTAGTTTATGTTTGCACAAGTGCAACTTTAAACCTTTTAGCCAAGAGAAGGCAATATATCTTCGTTCGCTCCATTTAGATAATTATTTTCGTTCAAATGTGTGCTAGGAGGCAGAACAACTCTTAACGCTAAAAATTAATTTGGAAACGAATAATACGAGGCAAAATTATCTGAGCCAGCAGAAACCCAATTAATTTGTATGTATTTAACTGGAGTTGTAGCACTGTCGAGGAGTTTAGCGCGGTTTTTGCTCAAAAATTGCGGATGCCACCAATTTGTTTTTGATCCGAGTTCGCGCATATGATTTCAAAATCTGCAAATCCAGCATGGTCTCGTATAAATTTCGCTTTAGTTCGAATACGTGCACAGCAAATTTATGTCCGCTCACCAGTGAAAGTACTGTTCTAGGAACATTTGCAAAATTTAATCACAGAAAAGAATCATTCAGAATGTTCGACTGTTTGCGTAAAATTGTGTTACTCGATGTCCTAAAAAATTCTGATACTTTATATTCAAATATATTCGTAGCTCCTCCATGCAGGCAGTCTGCTCTTTAACGGGTTACTTAGAGTAACAGCGGTTACAAAAGCAATGACTTTATTCTCCTGTTGTATTGTAAAATATTCTCGTGGTATAATTGTAATAGGATTTAGTTGTAAGCAAGCGTGTGTTAAGATTAGTTGGGTCTAAAAACAGCAATATACATGCAAAAGTTAACATAAATAGAAGAACATTTATACTGGATGGAATCAATCTACATCTAACGCTTGCGGTTCAGTTTTCACAATATTTATATTTTCAAAGCGCTGCTTGCAACTCGACAAGCAAAACCTCTAATGTCCCAATTAAAAAACCTCAATCTTATTAGTTATAAGCTAAGAAAAGCCCATATAATTTTTAAAAACTCTGAAACCCTGATACTTTAATAACAGTCGAAATAATAGCCAAACACGCAAAATATCTGGTTTGACCAGGTGAAATTTTCGTCATTTCATTTCAAGATATTTTCATGCAAAGAATTGCTCATATTTCAAAAATGTCCGCTTTTAGTAATAATTCGTTTTGTCTTTGCAAAATCTAATTTATATTAATGTAAATTTACATCAGTGCTAAGGCATGCTGTCTTAAAGTTTTGTGAAAATAAAGGTATTTTTAACAACTACACAATGCAATTTATATCCATTTAATAACGTGAGTATTCTATAGCAAGAAAATTTAATACAATACCAAAAATGAAAAATGAGTACCGTAGCTTACTAAAAATACTGAAAAACTAGTCAATTTATTAATCGTTAGTGGTCAGCTGATTTATACACAACGTTTGTTTTTTACCGATTTTGCATATTTTCATTTCCTGAAACAATCTTTGCATGATTCACACATTCTACATTTCCTATCGTACAACTTCGGATGTGGATATATCCGTTTTTTTAGTTGAGGGACTCCTGGCGTAAAACGGGCTTTTGCCAATTTGACGTTTTCTATCTCTAGGGTAAATCGAACGGTAATAAACAAGTATACACGTGTTGTGTATTTATGCAATATATGAAATTACACAGTATATATAATTAATTAAATCTACTATTAGTGCTAAAATGTAAGCGATGCCACGGACGAAGAATTGCTACCATTATGTCTACGTTTTATAAGTCAGAAATTAACAAATAATATCTTGTTTCTCTTATTATGTCTCCAGTTTACGTTGGGTTTTGCATTCTTAAAGTAAGTACTAATAAATATATTATTTTATGCACAGAGGAGGATACAGAGGTGAGGATGTCTTCCGTCCTTCCCGTGACTGAGTGTTGGAGGCCTGTCAGATCGCCCACGGGCAGCACTAAACCGTGGCTGCGACAAGCAAGGACGAAGCTTATACGAAGCAATCGGAACCCGCTGATGCCCAGAAATTCGGCGGCACCCCACCCCTCTCACAGAAATTTCTGGACCCACCGCAGTCGGTGCAAAAATATAAGGTTTAACTAAATGACACTATTGATGCCAAATAAAAGAGCGCTTCGTGGTACTATGGTTCACGCAAATACATATTCTGGGTGAGACCGACAAAACCGACCTAAATAACCACTCTGTGGTTATCTCTTCTAGCACCACATACCACATTATCAAAACGGCTGCGTCAAATTTGATTCAGTTGAGTCAGTCCCAAACTTGGTCACCACCATTGAGTCGGATTTTGACTCAGTCAGCCGATAACTTTTTGACTCGGCAAATGAGTCAATCTTTAATTCAGTTGGAGTGAGATTTGATATACTCTGAGGGAAGACTAACTTCATCATCATTATCAACCCGTAGTCGCCCGTATCGACCGTAGGGGCGTCTTTCCTTCATGAATATACAGCTCGCCATCCCGCTCTGCTCTTCGCTGCCCTGGTACAATGGTCATCGTTCCTGGACGTCCAAGAGGTTATGTTGAATTATCCAATTCGTCTTTGGCCTCCTTCTCAGTTTGCTGCCTTCGACCATACCTTGGAGCACCGAGTGACTGAGTGTGTGATGCTGTCACGATACACGGCCAGACCACTGCAGCTTCTTTCTTCTTATTGTCTCCCGCAACAGTTCGTGACTTCCGATCATAGATGTTATTCGTTGCCGTGCTTCTACATTCGTGATATTGGCGGTATAGGGCATGCATATGAGTCTTCTAACAGATCGCATTTCGAATTCAGCGATACGGTTTTCCAGATTCTGTGTAAGGGTCCAGCCTTCGCCATCGCACAAAGTGGTGGATGTTACAATCGCTCTCAGGGGGTTGACTTTGACTTTCATGCTAATGGTGTTATTCTCCAGATCCTTTTGAGTTTAGCTAAGGTTGGGGTTGCAATAGCGAGACGGGTCTTGACTTCTCGTACTGATGTTGTGTCTTTACTTACGTAAAAATCCCAAGTATTAAAATTCTTCCACTCTTTTCAGTTTTGTTCCGCCGAGTGTTACTTCGGCGTCTGAATCGCTGATAGTGTCCGAGGTCGTCAGGATATTACTCTTCTCTGCACTTATTTCCATGCCGAACGCTGAAGCTATTCTATCCTGCCGCTTGGGCAGGTCTGCTAGTTAAGTGGTAGACTGAGCGAAAATTGATTCATTTACTAAGTCAGGTTTGGACTGGCTGCAATGTAGTCAAATTTGACTCAGCGTTTGGCTGTGCAGATTTTAATAGCACTGCAGTGCAAGATTTTTCACTAAATTTTTAAAAATTTGAAACAAAAATATTCTAAATTTAGTTGCGTGTATGCAAGGTGACCAGCCAAAATGAACAAATTATAAAGCAAAACCAGGTGGTTTTCCAGGCGTGTCGCCAGACTTATATTTTAGGGACAGCAAGCCAAATTCATTGGGAGGCAAGGCAATTTCAGGGGTTGCTAATTTTTTATATTTAAAAGTGTTCCATTACGTGAAGTTAATGCAGCCTTTGCAAAAGTCAAAATCCGACAAAAAATATCTGCATTAAGACAAGAGATAGGCAGACGAGACACAATCAATTTAATAGTTCCAGTTTGTAGTTGCTTGCAAATGAAAGGACACTTTGCTGTTGGAGAATATGAGATTGCTATTTTTCATATGTTTTCTCAACGGAGAGGACACAATCTGTGGGAGGCGTGGCCCCTGGCGCGCCCTTGCTACGCACCTGGGATTTTCTACTATTGTTTAAATGTCACTGCTCACCCTGCGTATGGCCGTATGGCCTTACTCGAATGCAAACAGTAAAAACGTAGATTCGTATTGAGTAAACAGCTACATGACGCGAAAGGATACCAGCACGGTTCATACACTTTATTAAAAGTTTGCTGCTAAAATCATAATACAACCAGTATATATATATAATGCTTAGCTAGATAAGTGTATAACATTTGTAAAAAACAAAAATAAAATATGTAGTTGAAAATCGGAATTTATTAGTTTTTTATGTTCAATATGTTTAGCTGCTACTTTATTCTTTACAAATATCTACTGGGCATACAGAACTTACCCAATATAATCCTGTTACGTATACAGTAAAATAAGCATCGTTATCGCGTAAATTATATTCCAACTCAGGACGCATTCCACCAATTCCCATGAGTCGTATATCGTAGGTGTCATTAGTTGGATTTGCAAATTGGTAATCAGTTCGCAGCTGTGAAGCTGTAAGATTCGTGTCATCCCGACCATCATTAGTATTTCTTTTCAGTCTTGAGACAGAATTGGGTATCGGCGAATTTTGACTGCTCGTAATTCTTGAGGCGTTTCCCGACTGAACAAAGATTTTAATGCTTTGCTCGCTTGAGTTTACACTTTCGGTCTTTGTCAGCATTTCAGTACCCGACTGTACAGCGTTGCGAACGCGGATATCTAGAGGTTTCCATTGAAGCTGAAATTCCCAAAATCGTGGCAGGTTGTAGCAAATGGCTGCTAAAGCAACGATCATTAGTGATAGCTTTGCTTGTCGCACGGTACAAAATTGTCGCGCATGTAACGGGTGTGCGACTGCAATATATCGTTCAATGGTGATTGTTACCAACAGCCAGACCGAGGTGGTTTGTGCGATCATACAAAGCGGATAGACTGCCACCGGTATGAACAAAATGTACAGTTCGAGTACTGGGCTTGTTGAGATCACAGAAAATCCTTGGGTAACATAGGCGGCAAATGCCAAAACAATCAAAAGCGCATCCACCACACTAAGCCCCACAAGTAGGGTTGAAATCGAACTTGACATTGAACGCCTAAAATTATGTTTCCTTTAAAATATTTGGAGTTGATAGCGTATATAATATTTGCCGCGGAGACACTGTAAAGAGTTATACAAAAAATTGTATAAATTTGTATTAGATTAGCTTACATACTACAGAAATTTTAGCATATAATTATGTTAGAAAAATGGAATCACTTTGCCAAACGGCTATATATAGCATAAGCATTTTGATTGTACAAAGGAACCTAATACATTGTAAGCCCTTCCATATCGTTATGGTGTGCCAAAAAATTTTATCAAAATATGTTTAGAATTTTCATTTAAAAAGATCTGAGTACAATTCGCACTCAGAATACAAAGTCTTGCTTAAACTTATGGCATGTTTACAAGCTTAGACTTTTTGCTTACGTTTTGATCAACATTTGAGCTCAAGAATTAACCAACATTTGAAAGCATCTTCTTTACATTTTTGGCAAGTTTTAACGTGTAAACACCGTTCAAACTAAAGATCGTGGACGAGATGTATTACCTGAGAAAGCTTAAGCTTAAATTTTGAAACGTCACAATTTTTCTTTAAAGATCTCCGCCAAATATTTTGCACAAAATTTGAGCAAAGGGTCTGAACGTGTGAATACACCCTTACTACATTGATTTTTGAGCAACTATGTATGTTAGTGTAAAATCTATAATCAGGACCAGATATGCGAAGTTCAAATTTTTCTTCAATAGGATCCGAGTATCGCTACACCTGACTCATAAAAGTTGTGGCCCAAGTAATCCTGAGAAACGGAAATAAAATACAGGCCATGGCGTTCTCGATGTACTAAGCCTAAGCCTTAGTCTAGCTTAAGCTAAAGTCCTTATATGAGACATACGCTAAGCCTAAGTCGGGGGCTAAGGCTTTTCTAACGTTATACCGTACCGCCCTTCAGGGTTACTTGGGCCAAAGTTACATGGGCCTGATAACTTATTAACGGGTCGTCCGATTTGCTTAACTTGGTGTAGCTTAAATTTTCTGGCAAAGAGGATTAATATTTTTTTATGGCTAAAGTATAAAAACAGCAGCAAAAAGTTGACTAACAAGCTCATTATACTCGACACAAGAAACTCAGTGTTAAGAACTTTGGCGATCTATTATGCGTAGGCGTTAGACCATTGGTTTACCATTAACAAACATTCAAAGAAGGTGCAGTAGCAAATTAAACAATGCGTTGTGTTAATATATAACAGGACCGTTCCGGTCTGTTACGTTGGCCCAACTCTCATCAAGGTCCGTTAAGGACTCGTCAAAGCCCGAAAGGCTGATAACCAGTGCTCTAACACGACCCGACCCGACGTTCCGTCGGGTAAACTTGATCCCTGTAGCGCCATGGATTTGTATTGCTCGTATAATCTTGTCCGTCGTTATGCCATATGCAATCTTAACTGCTTTTCATGTCGTTATAATCGTCCGTCGTATATGTCATGCTTTTTTTGTATTTGTGCGCATGTCGAATCTAGGAGACGTGTGAAAGGGCCAGAACATTGAAATAGCGCTGAACTGAACCAATCATAAGAAAACTTTTAGGTTTCTAGAGACTTCGACCAAGCCAGAATTTCTTGGGTAAATTCTTAAGCACGTAAAATCAAAATTACGACCGCCCGAGAATAGGAAGCCTCTCGGCCGCTCACCATACATCGAACGGCAGTGGCTGTTCGCTGAACGACGAACAGCACCGGCACTAAAATCCACTGGGGAGTAGTCAAATATCAAAATATTAACGTTACCTGGCTTAACCAAAACTTCTCTCCATGGTTGAGCTTAAAGGAAAACAACGGCAAACGCGAAAACAACAAATTCGGATTTTCATAAACAGGTGAAGCGGTCACTGTTTCAACGAACCGTAGCAGGTCAACAGCTAGGAATTTGAATTTATGCTCCGAACACTTTTCGGTTAATGGCTTTCTAACGAGGTCAAAAAGGCCAACTTTGGTTCATAGGTTGTCGAGTTATATTAATAAATTCATCTCTTACTCGTCGAAACAACCGCTACCTATGCTAGGTAGGGTTGTTGTTATTATTTGATTGCATGATTTTTCTATGTCACAAATATCTTTCGGGCCCCTAAAGTCATCCCAAATCTAAGGTGAATCTTAGTCCGTTCCGACTCTGACCCAAAATACCTTGTCTTATTTGCTACGCCTACAGTACGAACCGATTCGGGCCAAGTCGCCTCCGAATTAACGCCATCGTCGGGATCATTACTCTTCAAGATTTTCTATGGAAGTCGCTAGATCGGCCCTTTGAGTATCACTGTGTCGATTCATCAAATCTACGATTCAAGAACACCGTCACATTACGACCTGCTTCTTTGACGGTACACTGAGCACAGCGAAACCGAGTCTGCACCCCTCATTTCTGTTAACATCACTCGATCTGGAGCGTTCTAACTGTTCCCTCCTGTTCCAAAAGTAACTCCGGCGCGAGTTTGACACATCATCTAGTAGCCCAGACATCAAGGATTCCAACGAGCTATAGCAGATCTTTATCTGCCCAGCCATTCACCCGCTACGACGCGAGCCTATCGTGCATGTCATTTGCTAATGTATACCATATGATTTAACAGTTAATTTTCTTCCATTTTGTGAAATAGTATTATTTTCCTGTCAGCCCTATATATTGACATGCGACCCCTTATTCAAGTCGCCCATTTTTGGTGAACACAACAATGTGCGTTGGATCTTTATCTGTGCCTTCGTTGACCCGTAGCGCCCGCCAAAGTACGCCCCAAAATCGGCTAACTCTCGAGGTGGGTACAAAATACCGAAAATTTTATCCTCAGCTCGAAAGTCTGCAAATTACCCCATATTGTGTTCATCTCGCCGACACAACCTCTAATATACCCGGCGGGTCTCCGTTCGCCCTCCCGTTAACCAGGGACAAGCACCGATATCGTCCCCATCTTCAATAAGTCTCTCTCTAGTTGCATCATTTTAGTACTTCTATATACCCCACCCGTGGGACACGGGTATTACCCCTAGTTCGAATTGCCCTCTCAAGGCAAGGATAGCCATGCGGCTTCGTTCTGCGCAGCCGTTAGGCCAGGAGAGCCTGCCAAATCTCCCTACACTAATACATATAAGTTGACCCGAGCGGGTCAGGTCCCGATATTCTGCCTAACCCTTTCGTGTTTGGTACCAATCGAACCCGTTTTGCGTCCTGGGACCGAATTTAACCCCAGCTCACCAAAAATCCCTCGGGAATCCCTTGCCCCTAGACCCTTCCCACGCCCCGCTTGTCTTGTTTCTTTGCTTTTTCCTTTCTCCAACCGACCATTTCGGTCGTTCTTTTCTTTTGTCGTGTCGTGTTGTTTCCTTTTCCTTCGTGTCTCTCAGACTGTGTTTTTGTTTCTTTTTGGCTCTCCTTTCTTTTCCTGGCTGTCTGCCTTTTTTCTCTTTTATTTCCCTCTTTCTGTTTTCTTTCTTTTTTCTTTCTGTCTATCTCTTAATCTGTCCTTCTCCTCTTTAAATATTAACGATACTAAGTTTT
Source organism: Trileptium ribeirensis (assembly GCA_030248225.1). Lineage (NCBI taxonomy): Eukaryota > Metazoa > Nematoda > Enoplea > Enoplida > Thoracostomopsidae > Trileptium > Trileptium ribeirensis. The sequence goes on along the minus strand of JASANE010022063.1, from coordinate 8,927 downwards.
AATTAAAATATTAACTATTAACTAAATATATTAATAATAATAATAACTATGATATATATATAAAGATGAAAACAAAGGCCCAACAGACATACATATTTATATAAATAAAATATAGATATATATAAGATAAAACAAACAAAATACTGAATTCGTAAGTTTTACGAATTTAGTAAGATATGTAGGCACATAGGTATATAGTGGGACAAGGGGCAGGTTTGGAGCCTCGCGGTGGTCCCTGCGGGTCTCAGGCAAGGTGCACGGCCAGTGGTTCCTCAGGTGGTGCCCGTCCGCGGCCCCTGGGAGAGTGCCGTCCTGTGGCGCGTTCTCCCTCACGGAGCATGAGCAGCAGCGTCCTTCTCATGAAAATTCAAAATTAAGATAAACACAAACTCCGACACAAACATACAAACGTGCAATGTTTGCACTTCCCTGCATGAAAAGCCTAGGACATCGCCAAGCTCGATGGTGTTGACCGGCGGATATAACAAAGGGATCGGCAGACTAAGCGACATTCCATGCGACTTTGTTGACGGCAGACAGACATAACAACGTGCATTGTTTGCACGTTGTTACGTGGGTTCCATAGGACGAGCGGCATGAAACTGAGTCGGGGTTCATAGTGGCATGGATATAGACTCGGTGTATCTTTCAGAAATAATTGTTATTAATTCATATCTTATCAATAATTATGAATACTTTTAATAATGAATTTAACTGAGAAGTTGCTAAAAGATTTCGTATTGTCTGTCTCTCAAACGTAAACAAGGGAGAACAATCGGCCAGATTTCGAACTTTGCCCCACTTTTGCAGGTGCGTCCCCATTGTTTTCAGACTCTCTTAAACGGGGTTCCTAGTTTATGGTAGGCAAATTTGCCCAACGTTCTGAAGTTTTCTGATTGGCAGTGGTGATTAAAGTCTAAAAATAAGTGGCAATGAAAGATCGCCTCCGATTGGATAGCGACAAAATCGCTGGCTTGATATATAGGTAAATTTTCGAGGTCGGACATGACGTCCGACTTCGTTGAATCAGTTTGACTTCGACACCAAGGAGTGCGGTCGACTTTACTGACCAGCTCCGTGGTCTTAGCTAGTATCATTTACTGACGTCGTTTATACTGTTTTCTTTCGCATGGATTTTCGATCGAAGTACGTTGGGGAGGAATCCACGTGACTTCCCGTGTCGCGTGAAGGGGTACGAGCTGGTGCTGGGAGCAAAGGCGTAAGTATGGGTGTGGGAAGCTAGGAACAGTTCAAGGGGGTTTAATTTGCCCAAGGCTAGGTGCATGATATCTGACTCATGACCAACAGTATCCATAAAATATTAGCAAAAATTGGTTCTTACGAGTTGATTTACCCCGTCCGCCATCTGGCATCCCCTTCGTTCTGGAACTGCTACACCCTTCATTTTCCTGGAGTCATCTAAGTCATCGGTCCAAAATCCTGTGCGAATTTTAGGAAAATTTTAGTCGAAGTCTCGCTGGTTCCCCGTGATCATAGGTAAAACACAAAATAAATTATTTGGATTTAATAGGTTCAATTTTCAAGCCTATTGAGCTGAGTTAGGATTTTAAAGAATTTTTCCTTGAACTGATCACAGTTACAAATTTAATAGGAAGCAAATCTTACTTGGAAAACTAGTGCTAGGATTGTTGGGATATTGCAACACGTGTAAAATTTATTTATCGTAGTAGATCATTCGGCAGCCGGACCGCGATCGGGGCCGAACGAATCACGTCCTTCGGTAAAAAGGACATGGGCCTTCGCAGGCCCCACTTTGCCATGGGTGGGTAAACTAAAATTACTCATAGACGAGCTAAGAAAATTTGGATATTACGGCCCAGCGTTCGAGCCGAAGCATGACCCCGACCAGGGTCAATCCACAAAATTTTAAGATTAATTATCCTTGAGCAACTCACATTGGAAATTGACTGGAGTGTTTCAGCACCGGATGTTCATTGCGACCTTCATTGAATTTGTTTATTGGCTTTCTCCTTGTGTGATAAATATTATGCAATATCTTACTTGACCTGTTTCGTATAGATGCTTTGTGATCTATTTTGTATGTAGTAAGCGCAACTTCTGATTGTTAAATAAGACTTAATTTTCTTAGGCCAGAGTCATCTTCAGCCGCTTAAGTGACATAACTACCGACCACAGAACATATACATTACACGGCCCCAGCCCACAAATTACATCGGGATCATACAATAATTCATAGCTATATATTATTTCATGAACCTTGGTGAACTTACTCGGAATCGCGCCCGATTGTCGCTATTTCCAAATGCATTCTAGGTCCTTACGCAGTCTTAGCCCCTTAATTGTGCAAACAACAAGATAAATTGTCACCCTCAGAGTGACACTGGGTTTTATTTTTGACCATGGTCGTCTTCCGTAACTTCTTCCTGGGATCACGAATGCATTTATACACTGATCCGTAGTTTATGCAAGACCCGTAATGGTCGTCGTTTGTCAATTTCGAACTAGGAGAACCCTCTCTTCATAATACTTGTGGAACAAATCGGAAAAACAGTGTTCGGCTTACACTAATTGTTTTTGTATCGAGGTTTGTCAGACTGTACAAACGTAAACCCGTGCGTCTCTTTCGAGCCGGGAATTTGTCAAATGACGTTGTACGAATAATCTGGATTCACCTCTTAAATAGTCATGGACTGGCAAGTTATAAGTGGGAAAGCATACAGGTACAATAAGTTGTAGGTAAATAGCCCTGGTTTAGAACTAGCCAAAATAATGTCAAGAATAGGCTTAAACCAAGACTGTGGACAAAACGTAAATTTTAGCACATGCCTCTACCCTTTGAACTCAGGACGGATCTGAGAAAAGTTTTCCCTCAGACCCGACGAGAGCAAAACCCTCAAACTTTTCGGAGCGACTTTATCGCTGAGTTTTTTATTTTCTTTATTTTCGGCATTGTGACCCATTAGGTCTTATGTATATTTGGGGTTCGGATTCAAATATATGTTCAGGGTACATATTCCGATTCAGATTTATATATTCCAGATTTGCTGTCAGATATCTCTCTCTGTCATCATACGATTTTGTTGTACGATGACAGAGTCTCATCCTCGAAAATATACCTCGAACGACTCATGGAAATATAAAAATTACCATCGTTCGAGGCAGTACATTGCAGTTCAAGGCAAACACACAATGCACAAACAGCAATACAACGCTGAATTGCGGTTAGGGGGTAGGAGACGTAGAAGGGAGAAAGAAGAAAAAAGGGCAGATCGGGTCCAAATCTCGGGCCCACTTGCCAGTCCATCTCTAGGGTAGGATATGTCTAAATTCTTAAGTAAGAAAGGAAATTTGTTCAAATTACGCCAAGCCACGGTAAAAATAGATTTTTCGGCTAACTTTAGAAGGAACCATCAGTCGTTGCGAGCATAGGACAAACGTTCTTGAGGTACATGACCGTCGTTCCAGAGTAGGCTTACCAGAAACGTTCGACCGAAAGGTCCCCCACTCAAAACTAAACGCTACATATCGAGTCAAAGTCAGCAAAAGTTTCCCTCAGTCAAAATCTACTAGTTTGGACCATTTTTAGAGCTTAATGACACTCCATCCAGAGGTTGAACATATACCTCCCTTAGTTCCAACATAGTTTTTGAGCTGAACTACCACCTGAACCCATCAAAAATTAGCGGGACGTTTAACCGGTAAATATTGAGCGATTCAAAGTTGGCAGAAAATTGCCCTTGATAACTATAGGTCATTTAGGACCGACTTTGAGCATTTATTACTAAACATCCATACGTCGGAGGAATGCCCCTCTGGATTTTTTGGATAGCCCCATAAAAGAACTGTCCCGTGTAGTAGTTAGTCCAAGGAAAATTATAACATCGGTTCGGAAAAGCACCACTGAACGCAGCACAAATCGCCCCCTTTACAGTATGAAATGGGTGCCGATTTTAGATCGTTTTTGTCAGTTCATACTGAGTCGGACATCCGCCCCATCTCTCAATTTATAGTCCTATGATTTCCCTAGACATTTAAACAACCCAGGACTATACAATCACTGTTATTCCCCAAGATACATCAACGGTAATCACGCACTAAAATCCTCTAATTTTTACTTACCACTTTTAGTATAGATCTAGACCCATACGGCAGACTTAATTATAGTTGGAGACATGCCCCTCCTAAGTTCTAGGTAGGATAGCACCTTAGCTTCACAACACGTTCATTAGGTTTGGTCCCCTTAGAGGGTCTGCCAGAAAATCGATAGACAAAGTCGGCACCAAATAACTTGTCCCTTTCAGAAGCTGCACAGAAGTTGGCTCCTTCTTATCTTAGCTCCCTATAAGGAAACTGAGGAATGCCCCTGGGCATTCTGCTTGGTAAGATAACTAGCCCTAGCCCGGGAGCTCTCCCAGCCTAACAAAAAGTAGCATTGATGATGTGAAATATTGCTCAAACGTATAGCTCGCCCCCTAAGCCTTTAAACACCTTGTAATATATCAACGTCATGCTAGGCCGTATTTCCACAGCCTCAAGAAACAACTCTCAACCATCAATATGTTCCACGTGGATTAGCCTGGGTATCTCTTCAGACCATTCAAAAATGCCTGGAGAAAAATAAATGTAAATTACCTTCAGGATAATGACCCTCGTTGTAGGTTATTCCCCAACGAAGTATTTATTCCACCGAGGTTACTGATTTTGAAGAGAATGGTCACTCCGACCAACTGAGGTTTCATGGAATATATCGGCCCGGAGACAACTCCAGACCATACAAATACAAAGAAGTGGTGACGTCGTTTGAATGGGACCGTCGTTGACCACTAAGTCTCCTCAAATACTACGCTCAGATAAACACCCAGCAGAATCTTAAGCTTACTTGAGTCATTACTCTCACTGAATACTGGTCACTCATTACAAGGTTCCCATAGGATCATTCTGACTTCCATAGGAATAGGTTAGGTAATCGACTGAGAACGCTCCCAGCCGCACAAAAATTGGAAGTCACGCATTGAAAAAATAACACGCCCTTTTGGACCAAGGAATGCTTTGTTAACCCTCTCATGCCCACTAGGCCCAAATCGACCCAACACACATTGCGACTCCTTGTGTTTACTGAGTTTGTCGTATATTGTACGTTTGAACGCGCGTTGTTATTCGCTCGCATAGTGAGGTTCCTTAAGGAACCGAGCCACAGCTCTCAGATGGCTCAGTGGTTTGCGTACACAAGTTTCACCCGTGCGTTTCGAGTTCGATCCTGGCGCAGGCTTGAGTTTGTCAAACATTGCACGATACACAAATTAATTCGGGCATGAAAGGGTTAATAAGACTAGATCACTCCCAGATTCGGTCTTAACCTTACCTGGGTCATGCACTGCACGCTGCGGTGGTAACCTAAACCATCAGGAACAAACTTGCTAATAGGATCGGTTAAGAGTGCTAAACTTTAGTTTTCCCCCGAAACCTGATAGGGTTCAGTCGTTAGTGCGTTCTGTCCATCGGCTCGACAGCCGGGAAGAAGAATGGTCTCATAATTTAAAAGCTCATAAAAAATTAAGTAGGACATTGTACCCCCGTCTTCGCCCAAGCGATGAAAGCCGACTTATTCCATCTTATTCGCTCCTAGCAAAACGATCTGAACAAATTACCCGATAGTAAGCCCAAAATAAACGCCCCATCTAAAATTTATCCAAGACCCCGCACGAATTGAGACTATATAAAAAGGAGAGACGGGACCAGCCTCTCACCCTAGTCTCGAGGGCTCAGGACTATACAGGAGAGTAATGTAACGCAGAGTGAACTCTATTGGTATGATTATCCAGATCACTAAATGTTTAATTTATATGAAGACAAGATTAGTTTGCAGTAAGCTAAAGTTAGAGTGTGCCTGTTTTACTGTATTTCAGGTCTTCAATTACGATCTCTGCCTGAAAATTTGAACAGAGCCAGATGAGCCCGTGCGATCGAGCATCAGTGTTTCAGTCGCATTTTTATTATGGTTGTTTGGTTAAAGCTATTACACAAAGCTAGAAGGTAGGTAGAAGTATAGTTTATAATGTTGTGTTTTTTTTGCATAGCAGTATACAGCTTCTGTTTAATTGTAATATTATATTTGAGATGCAGTTAGTCTGAAATATTACGAGCTTTACTTCAAATTTCTCGTGTATAATAATTGTAGTGTTTTGACTGAGTTACGCAATGAAACGTATTATTACTTTACAACAATTTGTGTTTTTAGCTTACACGATAGCTGTGGAGACGTTGGTTTGTTAGATTTTCTATAGCGCCTAGCTCTCTACTACTCTGGCCGGAAATCGCTGGGTGTATTGTTGCATACGCTGTGTTTAATGTCATCGAAACATTTAAACTTATATAACTGATTGGTTTGTAAGAAAGGGGTTAGAGTTAGGGTCTATTTGGCCCAGTGTATTCTTATTTGTTTCGGGTATGTCCCCCGGTTTTTTTTTGCAGAAAGCGTAGTCAGAAGTTTCACTCGATCGTTCCTTTCCGCGCGATGCCCCTTTCGCAAAACGCTCATTTTAGCTTTTAGTAATTATTCATTACTTCATGTTTTGTTTTGACTGTAAATTGCCGATAACCAACATTAAATGTCTTCTATTAGGCAGCGTAGGCACTGTTCTCGTTTCTTATTCCTGAGAATTTGCCCAGTTATTTAAGATGATTTGTTAAAGTTACAGAAAATTATCTTGTGTTGGTATTTCACTAGCTTTTTTGTCCAGATCAATATTACCAGCTAGCTTAGACACAATATCCGTGGGTTTCTTAGAAGTTAATTTCGAGAATTATGTGAGCTGCACTTCTAGTTTTGCTACACCAGCATTTTGCTTGCGTTGACTGATCATAATATCGCTTTATGATTCTTGTTCATAGATATTTTTGCGGCATATTTACGCCTTAAAATTAAATAACAGCTGGGAGAAGTTTTGCTGATTATAAGCTCTAAATTTTATTTGTTTTGTCTGTGCCAGGCGTAAGCGAACCTTCAAGACTAGGTTTCCAATTGTTTGTTTCATTCTCAGTAAACGATCTAATATTTTGTTTTAACATTCTCTAATTATTCTCAACTACCGTGATAGTTTGGTATAAATAAGTCCTAATTATAGCAAAATGTCACTAGTGCCGTTCCCAGACCAATTATATTAGACATCAGGATTAACCTTAGTTTGAAATATATGTGGCCGTTACGTTACCGTTGATCTCCGCCTCACCGAATTCTGGCAAGCTTTTAATGATTATATACCTAATAACACCAATTTTATGGCGTTCGGTGTACTTTCAGCGAGTTTCCTTTGTAACTTTTATCAGTTCTTGGCAAAGAACTTAACGAGTTTTGTAAATTTTGTATTAATATAAAAATCTTAGTCGATCCAAACGCCTATTGCAAAAAAATTATTTATTCATTAATAATGACTTATTTTATCGCCGATGCTTGGGTCCTCGTTAGGATATAAAAATAATTTCCCTAGTTGCTAAACCGACTGTAGAATAGAGAACATTAGTTTATTACATGCCAAAATTGCAAAACTAGATGTGTACTTAGACAAAAATTACTTTCTGACCTTTTGGTAGGACTAAAGACAAATTTAGATTAAGTTTGGACTAAAATCAACTAAATAGTTAAAAAAAATTAGATATGTTTTCTACTGTGGTCTGATAATTTTTCTTAACTGAAATTGAACCAACATAAAAATTGTTTCTAACTATATCTCGTAGTTGAGATTTGTATTATGTATTCGGGATTATAAAGTGCAAATACTCGATAAGTTATTTGGCGGTGAACTTCAGTGGAAGTCTGGAGCAGTCCTGCTGAATACAAAAATATTGACGTTGATGTGTTTCGATGAGATTTGAACTTATGAATTTATCACTTAGTTACCACACGTGTAATATTGAGGCTGCTCCACTAGCTTTACTGAGTTTCTTTCAGAGAAAAGGCAGTTGACGTGTATACTATTGTGGTATGCACCATGTTAGTGAATGACGACTTAACATTTACAATCCAAAGCGGTAAACTTTTAACAAATGGCCTGACGGATTTTGTGTATTACAGGTGAAATTGTATATAAGGAAGGGTGTCTAATTTTCGTAGGGCACCATAACACCTGATCTTCTGTTCTTCCTCTGTGATTATTGTTAAATCCCCAATCTCATTGTAGTATCAAGCTTATACAAAATTTCAGCGAATTCTGTTTATTTTTCGGTACGTTTAAAGCTGAACTGATAAATTTTGTTCAATTTCAAAAGATCCTGTCATTTTTTGTTAAAGAACCGAAAAAAGGGCATAGTAATGTCCATGTAAGTCATCCAACGGTTTATAAAAGTTTTCGAAAGTACTGATCATATGTAACTTCAGTTTCGCGTGATTACTGGTGTTATGGTGGAAGTGCTGTACTCGGATTAAAACATTATCGAATCACAGTTGGTGATTACCAATTTCAGGTTTTTACAGCAATCACTATCCGTGGACCAGGCAGTCACGTTTTCGATTTGTATACTACTTCAACAAAAGCAGAATTCTATCATGTAAACATATGGAAATACCTAACCTAGTTTTTGAACGGGCTCTACTAGAATAATAAAATATTGTGACCAATTGTCACATGATTTGATAAAATAGAACTTTCGGTGAGCATTTAATTCCGCGAAGTATTTCTTTAGTCGTATAATAAAGGTAAAAATATTAAAGCCGTAGAGAAGGAGGTTTCTTTCCGTGAACAAAGGGAAACTATTAATATATCACATTTTCAGTACGCCAATTTGGTCCTCAAAAGACGTATTATTCCTCGATTCAGCAGTCACTTCTCAAGTGACGACAGTGCCAGTGATAATACTATCGTTTATAGCGTCATCCTTGACGCGATGATAGTTTCTTGTCGTTCGAACGAGAGCGTTGCTTTCAGACGATACACTATTGTTTAGTTCCA
>JASANE010022062.1:0-28782 GCA_030248225.1 Trileptium ribeirensis | reverse complement strand
ATCACCAGGGTAAGGACTCAAATTGCAGTTGGTCCGATATCGCTAACTCTACGCCTGGTGTATACCGTGTGTATGTGCAAATATTTTTTCACAACCCGTCATCCGATTGCACATGCTCATGGTATTTGGACGAAATCAAAACACTTTTCATATACAGTACGCATGCAAATCGGATGGGAACGGACCAAATGCAATGTTAGGATGCTCTAAACGAAGACATGTTTATTTAATGTGAGCCTTTCTCAGCCTCGTGACAGTGTTTTCTACTAAAATCATTAGCATAGCAAAGTAGACAAAAGCAGTCACGAGATAATCCCGTAATATGTTTTGAAGACGTTTCTAAAATAGACGGAAATTTTTGAAATACCTAAACTTAAAACATAACATACGCACCTTTTTAAAAATAAGCCGACTTAGTCGTTCACTAAGCGGTCCTTTGCGACTTATGTATTCGAAAAGATCTATATATTTGGCGAAACGTTCCATAACTATAACGAATCCATCTGGACGCTCATAATGATCCAACATCGTGACGACGCTCTCGACTACGTACGACGTGCGGTACAGCAAGCAGATCTCGAGAGGAACCCGGCGGCCATTGAGCTGGAAAAAAGAAATTAAATTAAAATATGCTACAACAAATAAGAATAATTATCATATAGTAGAGACAATAGATTTATGTTTAAATGCGAAGCGATATATTTGTGCGGTATATATGTATGAAGCGGCCAGTAAGGGCGCCTTTTTATTGTGTGAACATTCGTGACGGAACAGCTCTAGTTATATACAAGTTTAGACAATAGTAAAATCTGCGTGTTGTCGCAAGCATAAAAAATTCAGCTAGATTGTGCAAACGGAAGTCTAGTGGAGTAGAATAGTGGAAATGTCAGATGAACTATTGTAGACTTGTTTTCTTACTGCAGGATTTCCAATCGGGTAAAATACGTAGTTCTCGGCTAAGCGTAATAGACTGTATCTAGTTGCACGCCGTAGGAATTGCCGGTATCAGCTATTTGGTCGAACAAAGGGCAAGGCGCGAAAATCCGTCTCGTAAAATATGGTATTGGCCCGATTAAATTTGAAGTTTAAATATATCTTTTACTGTGTTCTTTACAAGATATGCAGCTTTATATGTATGTTTTATTATCGGTACATCTTTTTAAAATATTGGGTTCTACGGTAACGTTGCTCTCTCGGTATAGAGAGCGGCTACTGTCATGTGCGATCACAATATTATATAATAAATATATATATTTTATGTATATACACATTATATTTATTCACCTAGTAATTACGTAAAGGAATAAAAAATAAATTGTGTCGTAACTGTAATGCTAAATAATCTATACTACCAGAGGTGAAAATTTATGGTTGGCTCTAGAGCCCGCCTGCCATAATAGCTGAAAAGCCGAGCCGAGCCTAAGATCTGTCTGCAATAGCCGAGCCAAGCACAAACTAGCGTATCTTGAGAAGTTGTAGTCGGCTTTTATAAAACAAGAAAATAATTATAGCCGCTGCCACCAGCAAGAACTACAGAGATTACATCGGCCCTGATCTTTAAAGCTCTAAAAGTATTTATATAGTTCCTTTGATAGTACTTATATTACATTATACTCTTTCTAAAATTACTAAATGGCGAACTTATACTATTAAGAGATTACGAACACTGCCTGACTTCATCCGAAGAGCTATGCCGAGCCGGACATGGTTTACGAAGAGCCGGCGAAAGCCGAGTCGATCCGCGCTTGGCTCGGTATGAGCCGCGTAGAGCCAGAACCTGAAGATCCAACTCTTTCTCTCTATATACTATAAGATAAATCTCCTGCTGCTGTTGCGTTGTGTATCATTTTTAATATTTTGTTCCAAATTTATAGCATTTTATACTGGCTTAATTCAGTTTTCCCATAGCCTCTGAACAGTGCGTTTGATCAGGCTCATTTATCATAGATGTCTCTCAGCGAGAAGAACCGAACGACACCAAACACTGAAAAGATCCCCGAGAGACCTTACGTTGGCCCAGGGCCTCTACATGCTCTGATCAACTACGCTATTCACAAAAACGTAGTGAGACATTACAAATACGACTAAATTAAAAAAATCAGAGTTCGTTTCAACAGATTTATATTTGCAGCATTTTTCTCAACGAAACCAGGTGACAACTGAAAGGGGATCTTAAACCTTTACTGCTGAAAAGCACTAAATTATGAATACAGCTAAATAAATTTGGAAATGTATTTTTCAGGAAAAAATATACATCTAAAAACTAAACTTGGTATTACGATCCCAAAGCGGGAAACCAAGCCTACATATTAATGACAAATTTTTAAAGTTACACAACAAGGAGAAAGGAGCACATTCAAAAATACTTGAATGAGGTGGAAACAATGTTAACAATTTATAAAGGAAATAACTGGTCTTAAACCAAAAACTTGACACTATCACAACAAACAGTCTACTTATGAAAAATTTTGTACATTTCTGAACGAATGCTTGGACGAGAATCGATAACACAAATGATCCTTCCTGAATAAAAACTCGTAACACAAAAAGAACCTGCGTTTATATATAAACTTAAAGCAAATTTTTCGGTTGTTACAACAACCGAAAAATGGTAGCGTACTCTACTTGGATTAAGCACAGAAGACCTTTAAAACGACTACGTGTCATCAAGACGTAAGTTGCGTCATTAAATTATATGGAAATTACATGATTCTGCGTGTGTGAAAACAGTTTAGAAAAAACCTTTCAAAAACGAATGCCGAAGGCCTGATCCGGTCCGAAAGCGGCTAACGGCCGTGGGCTGGGTTGTGTGCTAGCATATACAAATCACAGAAGAGCCGATCCGTCTGAAGTGAAATAATATGTATATAACCGTATGCGGGTGCACAAGGAAGGATTCCCAATAGCTACATAAATGAAGGAAAACACTCAAAAAAGATTCTGCATGCGACCAAACACCCATAAACGAAGAAGGCGCAAAATAGTGTAGTTGACCCGACATCGAGAAACAACCTCACACACCTAAGCAAATTTTTGGCTAAAATATTTATACTATTTTATCTATAAATTTACAATTTCAGCATGACCACAATTTACCCATGTATATGTATAAGCGCAAATAGCAGATGATATACATAATTAAAATAATTCGTAATCCAGAATGCATGAGCGACGGGCATTAATTACCTGACCCCATTCATAGCAATTATTGCTATTACAGATATGGGAAAAAGAGCTATTATTTGTATGACCCCATTCAAATAATTGATAATACAAATCTGGGGTGTTTTCCGTTACCGCCCTCCCCTTAATTGGTCAATCTGGAAGATACAACGATAATTTTGGCACTGTTCGACTCTGCTCGACGAGCTGGCTCACACAATATCTATTTCTGAAAATTTAAGGCAAAAAATTTCCAAAAATTTTGGGTTCATAATCGTATCCAAAATTTTGATAACTGCATAACTGTATAAATATAAAACCTCATTGATGAATGAGTCGATTGGCTGTAAAATTAGCGCAATCGGTTTTGGGATTAACGGCTTAAACTTAGGATTTCTTAGCCTTAAGATTTCACATAAATGGCCACATATTTCACACAACAAAATCTTAACCAGTGGGGTGATTGCCTTCATTCTATCATCATTCGACTCAGCTCGTCAATGCTATTCGAATGATATATAAAATTATGCATTTATCGACAAAAAAGCTTCGATAATTTTGGAACCATTGCGAATTCGAAAAATTTTTAAAAATTTTTCCCTAAATGAGCAGAAATGAGTATTTTTTGAACCAACTCGTCAAGTTGATTCGAAAGGTGTCATAATTACTTATCTCTGTACCTTCAAACTTGACCAATTCCGGCCTGAATGCTGGATTAAACTCATTCTAATTCTGATAGGTGTTGTATTTACCTGACCCCATTCTACAACATTTTCACGTCGAATAAATTTGACAGCGACCGGTTGTTGATCAAGAAAACGAACTCCTTCGTAAACCGTTCCAAATCCGCCCTTGCCAATTTCACCGAAAATCCGATAGCGACGACGAAATTCAAGCTGATCTAAAACACATAAACAGAAAAGTGAATTAAAAAATTTAAATAAGATATACGTATATGTTCAGTGACCCAAAATTAAAAACGTGATCTAAAAGCTATCGAAAAAGAGAAGATGTTTATTGTAGTGGTGTTGATTCGTAGCGGAAAAGGTGGCCTAAACGTGATGTTTCAAAATTTTTCGTAAATTTCCGAGTCAAACTTTTCAATACACCTTCGCTGCCCCTGAATGGCTAAAGGTAACATACTACATAAGTTTCAGCAGCGGTCACACGGTACAATTTGCAAAAAAATGCTTTTCCAATTTTAACCAAATTTTGAGCAAAAAGATTGAAAGGATGAAACGCCCTAAAGTTTTCTGATTAGCTTTCAGCGCTTCCATCATCTCATACGAATGCACTATGAAACCTGTCATAGAAATATGAAAATACATATATATGTTGTGTTTTGGTTGGTAAGCTTGCTCATTGCTACTTTATATACTCCTTACCAAATGTTTTTCAGTTAGCTGTCGTACTACTCACATCATATCTGTGTTAAATCCATGTGATACAATTGATTGCGTTACGTGCGAAGTTAAGCGAGTCACTGATGCTGCAATGGTAGTCTATATTTGAGCATCGGCTTATTACTGTTCGCTAACAATGCACATAAAAAATGAAATCGTCCACGGTCTTATATGCCAGTTTATTCTAGCAGAAATCTGGATAAAGAGTGTTGGCATTAATAAAAACCGTTCTAGCGAACCCGAAACTTGGCCAATATGGATTCCCTATCCAGCGAGTAGTAAAAAATATTGCAGTTACGTTACAAAACAAACGAATCAAATCACGTCACCAAAGTTGAAACAGGGTCAAAAATCTCTATTTACGTCTGAGTTATAAAGTTGAGGTCGTACTTATGGAAATTTTACAATTTACAATGACAATAACAACGAGACTACTACAATTCTACCAATTTGTGACAAAAAAATTAATAATTATTCAATGCGTCGTAAATCTTAGGTACTAATGCAACCAATATGTTCAAGTACAATATTTGTTCAGCAACAAATATACTAAACACATCAATCGGCGAATTGCAACTACCACGAAAATTCGACTGTGACACGTAATTTCAAAAAACAATCCAAGCCAACTGGGAGATCCTTACGCTTACCTATGTAACAAAACCAGCCATATTTTAACCGCCAAAACATGATTAAGAAACATTTGAAAATAGTTTGGACAGTCGCCGTCACAGGTTTTTTCTTTTAGCCCGAGGCCGAATTACTGGTCAATTTCAAAGATACAGTGATTATTTTGGTACCACTCGACTAAGCTCGATGAGGTGATTCCGACAAAACCCATTGCGGGCACTTTTTTTTCATTTTTTCGGTTAAAGGAAAAGACCCCAGCGTCACACGTCATGATAATCATAACCAACATTCGTAAAAGGTGGCTGACTACATCTTTGCTACAAAATTGTTTGAGTTATTTTACTGTTCTATAAGACTGATAGGTATTTAACGCAAAAATTGTGTATTTTATCGAATTTTGCCACCAAAGGCCCAACGAAAGTTGAAAATGTAGAACATCAATATGATCCAGAATAGACAGTTCCAATCGAGTAAATACCATAAGCATCCAACTCCTGTCGGTTCAGGGTGTATACGTTAGGCGAGAGCGGCAACCAAAAATATTCCTCATGACTGCCCAATTTTCCTTTATATTTTTTGTAATTTTGCTGCTAACTAATACAATTTTGTGCACACCATCGGCGCCCGGAGGAGGAGTACACATGGCTTAACAGGTTAACCCTAGAGATAGAGCCGAATCACTACTATATGTGACCCGGGACCAGCTCACGGTAGGGACTTAGCGACACGACAATTTCTAAAGCAGCCCATTTATAATAGTTCTGCAAATTTTGAACACGATTTGATTATATTTAGCAAAAAAAAGTGTTCGAACATAAAATTATAGGTCTACAACGAATCGCAAACTAGCTTCCGACAAGCAGTGACCATTTCTTGCAGGGACAATGTTTCGTTACACAAACCAAATTTTAATTGAACGCGTTGAGTGGCTGGGCGGGAAAGTATATTTCGATTTTGACGAAATATACTAAAATCAGGTCACCTCACTGAATGCTAGCCTTTATTCAACACTTCTTTCTTGCCCAAATTTTAAAAATGCATTGCTGTAAATCGTGCTGGCTTTGGAGCGCTTTGATTATTTGTAAGGTGACTACTTTTTGGTGGACGGTTGTCTTTAGAAATCCCGATTTCATTTGGAACCATCGGAGAAACCACAACGACCTTCCGTTTTTGAGTTGTGATTATTGTTGATTACAATTGTTGAAGTTGGGAATACCAAAATAATGTGAATAAAAATCTAGTCTTGAGCATTTTCGAAGGAGGTCGGGTTGGCTCAATTCGAGATATGGTCGGCCCGATTCGGTGCTAAAGAAATGAGCACAAGGTCGACTAGAGCTTAAGCCTAGCTTCAAGCCCAACTTCTCATTTCTAGAAAAGTCTTCGGTTGTGAACAGCAGTAGGTAGCTATTCAAGTGAAGTAGACGTCATTTAGCTGTAAATCGGAAGTAGTTCTGCCATCATGAGAAGCCTCTAGTGCACGAATTTTCAGCAACTTGAGTGTCCTTGCATATGAAATCGATATGAAAAGGAACACATCTGCGGTCCAGGACGTTAAATCCTGTTTCCGGGCTGAAAGGCATGAATATGGCCAACAACACCCTTTTACCAACTTTCCACTCTTCTCGTCGGATTGGAGAATTTAGAACACTCGGAGAGCTTCGTTTGTGTCCACCTGAGCTTTCACTGCCTTTGTGGAAGCACAGAGCAGACAGAGAAGGTAAAAGACGCTGTTCTGGTATGTCAGACCAGAAAAAAGTACTTTGCACTAATCAGACAGTGTCAAACACCGTGACCCGGTCACCAGGGAATAACCGGAACCAGCAACTGGAACCGTCCATTCATAGGCGTAGCCAGGATTTTGGAAAGGGGGGGGGGGTTTCGCTCCCTTACGAAAATTTCAAAGGGGGGGGGGGTTTTAGGGTTTCAAGACGAGAAGTTCTAAATCTCCAAAATACATATTATAAACATAAATACATAATCATATGAATATATATATTGTATCCGTACGCAAGGCAGACTGAGTTGTGCGCCACCTTACTTTGTCATGGATATTCTGTCATTGACTACGGTCAACATATTTCATCCAAACTAGGTTCCGATTATATACAGCATGGTATCTGTATCCCGTCAGGGCCGCCGCCACGTCCTGGAAAGAAGTACAGGACCGATTGCTTCAAATTCACCTTAGTAGTTCAGTTTTATAACTGAGCTGACCGGAAGTGAGGGGGGCCGTTCCCAGCTGTCCCCCCCTATGGCGGCGCCTCTCTATCCGTAGTCTAATGTAAAAAGTTTTTATTCTAGGTTATCAATTACGGTTACATACGTTGATTTTTAATAAGCCTACGTAATGAGTGTACAGAGATCATTGAAAGAAATTTTTGCGGGTAGTTCAACGTCGACGCCGCCAGCAGAGAAAGTTTCTCGAATTGATTCAGCTTCCGAACAAGGTGTTGATGTTGAAGTTCAGATGCCTTTGGCCGTCGAATCTGTTACTCCGGATCCAAATCCAGAAGTTTCTGGAGAACTCCATCCTTCATCAGCGGACTCTACACCATCGTCCGTGTCCGTAGATGTCGATGTGGGTAACAAATGGGACATTGGGCGGTATATCGGAAAAAGGCTCACCCCTGCGGAAAAACTACTGTTGATATTTTGAAGGCTGAATAACTAAAAAGGCTCACCCCTACTGTTGATATTTTGAAGTTGGGTTTGGTTATTTCAAAATTTGTGACTATATCTGCTAACGGTTTTAGTAAAAATGATTCATGTATTTCTTTGGAAATAGAATAGAATCATGATCATTATGAATTACAGAAACCTATGTTTCCTGCACGTCCACAACACGAACACCTGTTACATTTAACATAAATATATTGTGCTAATTTGTGATGCAAAGTTTTGTAGATAACCGCGGCGTATTGGTATAATTCTGGTTATTTTCAAAGTTTAGTGAAATTTTCAAAATTCAAATGACCAGTATTGACGAAAAAACGTCTGGTGTGAGGTGTGACTACGGTACTTAACTATTCCCTGCCGTAACGTTACTGCTTTTTGTATTTGTAGACAAATGAAACTGCGATGTTCAATCGAAGAAGCAGTTGAAATGAAGAAGCGGTGGAAGTGGGTGGGTGGGGTATGTGGGGTCACCCTCCCAAGTGGAGGGGTTTATTATTATGTTAATACTTTATTATTGTTCTATTGTGTTGCAAAGTTGTTTACTTAAGATTTCGTACAAATACTTGTGTTGTATACATTATTGATATTGTTTAGTGTTGTTTGACATATTGACTTATATATGTTTAGCAGTAATAACAAATCGTTTTATTTCGTGTACGTACGGCGTGTACTGCTTAAAAATTTCAGTGGCAGGATGTTTGACCGACCCCATTGTTATATTTATTATGTACTTTATTTCAGGGAAACATGAACATTGTGTGAACTGTTACGGCAAGGTTAGCATATTGTTGTACAGAGTATACCTGAGATGTTTAGTGTTATACACAACAAAAGCACGTCAAGTATGCGTCTAGCACAGTGGCTGCGGATTTTCCACAATTTTTCGTCAGTTCTTAAATGTTTGGTACGTATATTATAAATATTTCACAGTGCCTGAAACTTTATTTTTGGTTAGAGCCCAAAGCCACTAAACAAAAATCTCAAAGAGAGGGGGGTTTCGACCCCTAGACCTCCCCCCTAGCTTACGCCCTTGCGTCCATTTAAACCGGATCCGGAACCTGGTCTTTGAAATTTCTATATAGTAAAACAGATGAAGGAAGAAATGAAGGTATAGTGGATTTAAAATGCATTAAAAATAACTTTTACATTAAACTTAAATTAATGTATTACGATGGCATTTTTGCCTTTCTGAAAGTTTAAAGAGACTGAGGAAGCTAATAATGTTTATTTATCGATTAAAATGTCGGTTTTTGCACACACAGAGCAAAAAAATGCATTCCACTATACACCATTGCGTATACTGCGCCAAATTGAATGTGCTTACAAAGCTTGGAGCATAGAGCACATACGTTCGCTCTGTCTCCAGTCGCATGCCTTTACTATATATATATATACGGTTGTTGCATGTTCTTGTGTAGGAAACTTGAAATTATTGGTTTATATGATTCTAAGAGAAAATAATAGATAGAAGGTAATTTTCTGATCAGTGGTCAGAGACATTGTTTAGGCTAGCGTTGGACAATCAGTGCCCGTCAGTTAGATGATAATGATAACTTTCTAATCAGAATGCTATAAATGAAAGAAACTGTGATGCTGCCCGCACAGCTTCAATAACTACAGTTCATTGCCAAGAAAGCAGTTTCTTGCTCCGTTGCAGATAACGTTAGTTTACTTCAATTTAGATTGATTTACCAAGTTTTCAAGCGCACTGGCTGGTGCTTGAAGCAATTTATTTAGCCAAGCATACGCTAAGTACTTCTGCGTAAGTCATTCTCTGTGACTGAGTTGGACCGGTGTAATTCGAACGTACCCCGCAGACTTCTGAATGTGTAAAATCGCTGCTACAAGCGTTGATCTGTCTTTGTTTTTAACACCTGCAGGTTCTTATGAAAAACTCCTACTGAAATTATGTGCCCTACTTACGTTTCACACGGCAAATTGCTATTTAATCTTTTATTTTGCTTGGATGTATTGAAGCTTGATCATTGTATAATATATATAACATATGTTTGGATCACAGATGAAGCAAACATGTGGAAAATTTCAAACATAAATTGTTGACCTGGAATTCCGGTTCCGGTATGGTTTTTGCCCTTTGCAGGAACCGCAACCGGAACACGATTTTCGCCGGAACCGGAATTCCGATTACTCCCTGTTGGTCACAGAAAAGACCCGCAATAATCCCGTTCCATATCTTGTTAATGGCACTTACACCAATGGGCACATATGCCTTGTATGTAGGTATACATAACAGAACATTGTGTTGTACATACAAGCACACATATATATATTTATGTTAAACATACATTCGGCATAGGCTTCGAGGTTAACTTGATCCATATTTTGCGACGTGACAATGATTTCGTAGAAATTTTTACGTTCGGGCAATTGATGCTGCACTTTCGCATTGCCGTCATTGCAGCAATTATTATTGTTGTTGCTATCCGCCATAACCAAAATTATCGCGCACTAACCCAGCCGTGCAAGCTGAATATATGTAGTCCCAAGCCAGGTAGGATATCGAGCAGGTTTACCACAACGATTTTCACGCAGACAAAAGTACAATTACTGTTATGAATTAAATACCTACGTATGAGCCAGTAATAAATAGTATCTCTGAAAATTTAAAAAATACATATGCATATATATATATTATATATATATATAAAGGCTGTAGCTGTACTCAGGATTGGAATAAATATTCATACAAATTCACTTGATATAATTTATTCACTTGAGCACCGATCTGTAGTCGTCTCCCTGATATGGATGTTTTAGCCTACTGGAATGGTACAATATACACCGGTATTCAATACCAAGACTTACATTGATAACTCAATGTCTTCGATACGGTACACTGGCAGTAAAGTAAGATATTCCAATTTAGAATACAATAATAGCATAATTTTATTAAGAGACTAGCCTAGAAATCACGTTAACAAGGATTGCTCGGTCTGAAATTGTTCCGCCAGAGCCGTTCGAAAACGGCCCAGTCAGGGCTATGATCAGCTGCCGGTCCGCCCAAATGGGCCCGTAGGCCGGACCGCGCACCAAGTTCCGAACCTCTATCAATCATGCCAGCAGTCGAAACTGGATCACGAACTCAGCTGAAACCGTATCAGAAAGTGTTGCTTCCTGTTTGTGATAAGAAAGAACAACACAATCATTTTTGCCGCGGAAAGGCTCCTGATGCAAAGCTATTCGTCTAGGGACAGTGTCGCCTAAACGATATTAATGTTTAACATGACAACGTCAATAGCACCAAGCAACGCACTTAACAAAGCTAGCTAACTAGATGAGATCTTCGCCAGCTGTTTGTTTAGCACCCGGCTCCTTACAACCTACTTAGCTGTATTTTTCGTCGTAAAAACAGACGCCATCAAAATTACATAGGTAATACTACGTATTATAATCACTTTATGTATATATACTTCGTGTGACATATGTAGCTTGTGTAAAGAAAGATTACAGTGCTTTTTTGAAACATTTCGTGCAATTAAACGGCTATAAAAGTGAGCGACAGAGCAAACATATCAATCTATTATATAATGAGAAACAACAGCTACTGGCGACGACCTAAGATGATCTATGATCAGTCTCTGGTGATGAGAACAATGTCAAAAGTACACAACATGAACAAACCGTGAAAAAGTATGGGCGCCCTACGGCTTAAATAATAATTGTACTTCAGCACTATACAAATATATATCTTTAAAATCTTTGAACCTTATTTATATAAAATACAATATATAATATTTAACATGTGATTTCTTGCGACGCCGAACCTTAGAATAAGCTAGTACCAGTTGTGCAAGCATACTTAGTCTTAGTATTATATATGAAGTGAAGCGTTACGCTAGACGTACACATAATACATGGAGAAGCGCATAACAGCATTTCATTTTCGCCCCTGCAGATATCTAATTCTTTGCTCGTGGTCGCCAATGTTATAAGCAATAAGACTAGAGCATAAATCGCAGCCATCATTGACAGCTCTTACTGCTCTAATCTTATTGGTGACTTGGTTGTTGATGCCTCCCAAGAAACCTTACCGTAGGCAATACCACCCCAACATAGGAACATTGAAAGGGTACTACCTGGAATCCTAAAATCGGGGGTAAACTGAAAAACGATCACATCATCGGCTGACGGATTGTACATGAGTATATATGGCGGAGTGTCATAATTTTCTGCTAAATTTTTTGAAATGGAGCGAGCTAGCGTAGTTTTCGCCTAGAGCTTTGCTCACTGCAAAAAATTACTGTTGGCAACATTGATCGTCAGAAAATGAACATTACAGGGTCGGTAATTTGCCTACATCATACGTCCAATTCGTTCGCAGTGAATAACTGGTTATATATCCAAACATGTGATGATCTCTGAAAGAAAAACCGCAAAAATCCGTTTAAATAATATATATACGTACATGTGCTAAATGTCTCGAAATAGTCCCGTCAACGGAGTTAGGTTCAAGGAAGCCCAAGTTGTAATTTGCTTGCTAAATCGTTTATTTGCGGTCATCTGGTATTGCAGCTGGAAGAGTGTTTTGCAACTGGAATTACACACCATTGCCGCTTGTAGTAGTAATGTCAATCTACCGTTCAATCAACACGTTTGTTAATAAATTAATTTATAGTTTAGTTGGATTATATAACGATAGCATGACAACGAGTTAAGTTGTTACGCCATTTAGCAGAAGAAAAAATAAACAAGCCCCGTAAAAACCTGGTTAAAACAATGTCAACAATGGTGAAAAACTTGGCGTCTGATGACCTAAACAATTAGTATTTGAGCAATATAAAACTTAATAATCCTTGATTGTATTTAATATTTAGTAGACTCCAAGTTATCGTTCACACAAAAACAAAACGGTCATGTGTTACCATGTACGATTTCTGACTCAAGGCGGATTATAAAGGGGTGGCTTCTTTAGATTCCAGAAACCCAGACAGTATATATAACTAATGTAAGTTATATACGTAATTATAACCTTATGTTCAAACATAATTTATCGTTGTCGATCTTATCGGTCGATTCGGACAATCGGATGGTAGAACAAAAACACATTGTTAAGAAACTATTTCAGCAGACGTCAGATTAGCAGGCTGGGGTTGCTCTGGTGTTAACAACGTCACAGCGAGCCGAAAATTTTGTATTTATATGATTTTCCAGAAAACAGTATGTCGTCGAACACGGTCATTTGGGTCCTTTCGGTTAGTCACCCAACCACAAAAATTGTTAGCCAATTTTGTGACGACACAAAGGCAATGTTGGTACCCTTCGGCTCAACTCGATACGACGGTTTACAACAACATCAATTGGAATATATTCACGATAAAAATGATTTTCTGGTCATTTTTAGTTGGTAATGATCCATCCTGCTTGACAAAATTTTTTTCATCAAACATACAATTTTATTTATAGTTATACCGTTTGAACCGTATTGGCAAGCTAGATCGAACGGCAGCAAAATACGCTAGATTAGTTTGCAGTGAGACTAAGAAATTTTACGAATTTAAAGCTCATACGTTATGCCGCTCACAGCTCGCTATCCCATTCCTATTAAGCGTGACGATACAGCTAAGTGACTCGAATAGACCCGACGCCGCGTTCTGTGGTCAACAAAAACAGACTAATGTAAAAAGTTTGTCGGAAATAAAGACAAAAGCCAACGATCTGAGACCCAGTCACAGTTCACAAGCCATATATCACTGATACTTTCAGCTTTGTCAAGTGAGAAAAGGGTATGTTACACTTTATATATAACTGTCGTTATAACATTGGCGGCTAAGTTCCGTAAGCATGCACACTTTCTGGCTTCATTGTCTGGAATTGCTGCCGCCTATACATTTATGTGTCCATTTATGAACGTCCATCAACGGCAGCACTAAAGTCGTATGGCAGTAAGCATGAATCACCGAAGTCCATAAGCCTTTATAATGTATAATATAAATACGGTTCCATAAATATAAAATCTTTAGCGGTTCCATATAGATGTCACTAAGGTCACAGAATAATTATTCTTTAAAGTAGTAAAATGAAAAATAGAACGAAGCTGGAATCCGGTTGATAAGACATTATTACAACCACATTAGCTCTAACATCTGGTCTGGAGATAATTGTTTGGAATTTTGGCTTATTCATAAAACACACAGACATTACATTTGAAAGATACACACTAATTTACAGCTATCACTGGGTATATTGTTCGACGTGACAGTTATATATATATAGTTCAACATCGAAAAATCGTCATTCGCTACGTGAGATCAATCGTTTTGCATGCATAATTGAAACGTAGTGAGCGTAGCGCGCGGAGTTGTCTCAAAAACCACACAATCGCGCCAAAAATTCAATTTTGTCCGTCTGGTGGTTGGATAACTATTTACCGGATTAAATGGAGATTTTGCGAAATTTTAATTCGACGCGTAATGCAATATAGTTGTGCACCTATCGTTGTATTTTCGCTGCTCCATGATTTCCTACCTAAATTCTCACAAATCCCGACCGAATTTGAGACTTTGATTTTTGGCGTATGGGATCAAAACTCGTTTCGCTGATTTTTCAAGATATCGGTATGCTATTTAAAAACTTCTTTTGTTTGTTTTGGATCACCCTACATTTAGGTTACAGCTCTTGCCAACAATGAAAAAATCCTCCCTTCGAGATCTATAACTTTGATTGTTGTGGATTTTTTAGCCAAAGTATAAAAAATTCCCCAAATGTTTTCGTCTTTTTTGTGATGGGAGAAAGAAATAAAGGATTCAACGGTCGTGATACAGAGACTAAAATGACTAGCGTTGCCATTAAAGTATTGCCGGCGTACATCTGCTATAGTGAGACTTTAAAGGTGATCCTATAACTCATTTTGGAAAGGACAAATATCCACACTCGCTCCCTTTATATCGCTTTGCGAGTTACTGCTATGTCCAGCGTACAGGGCATCGTATGTTATGTATAATTTCACAGTAGAGAGCGCAATCTAATCTGGTCATAATAAAATTTGTCGCGTTTCGGGTCAGGTTCGGCTAAAGAACCCTAATACTTCTCGGCTTGCCGACGCTCAGGATCAGAATTCCTTGCGCCACATAACTGAAACACCTGGGCGGAGGCACCAGCAGGTGCGTACATTTGGTTTAGACTTGCCTCACTAAAAAACTGTCCAGTCTACATTGAAGATATATAATCAATGCAGAGAACCCGCACATACAGCCTAGTTAAGTGTAAAAATTCAAATTTACTGACAGCCCGTTTATCGGTTTAATTTCAATTCGGTAAAAGGGTTGAGTAATATTGCTCAAATATCGTTCGCAATTTAATGTCCTAGTCAATATACGATGCAACATAAAAAATCGTTGTAATCTTTGAACCGCGATTGGATTGGAAAGACGGGTTGCCGATTACTTTGTACGTTCTAGCAAGTTCGCCGACTCCTACAAACACATAACAAGCGCTGCAATGTCTTAAAACTTCGAAACGCCCACAACCCGCTTACGCTAATTTACATATTCACAATATGACAGTGAAGTAAATAACGCAAACTGTATTAAATATGAACAGATTGACTACATTAATAAATAAATTCTGAATAGTCCGTAGTCGTGTGGTGACAGCTATGCCACATGAATCACATTATTAGCTGCATTTAGAAATTAAACGAAATCAAAGTATACGTATACATAAAAAAATATAATACTGGTAGCCACATGTGTTCACTGAAGACAACTGCTTAAACTACACCAATGTTTCGAACAAGATAACAGAAACGTAATTTTGTTGCGAGAATTATCAAAGCAGGGAGGGAATAGAATCCAACTGCGGTAATTATGAATCCACAATTATGTCAATAGTGGTGTCCCAAGCTTTGCAATACTACAGGGGACTTGTCAAAAAGTGAAGACAGTCGGGTGATTGCATTTATTTTATTATGACCCCATAATCAACAACATAGTTTCCTGAGTTGTTTTCCATTATCCCCCACCAGTACGAATTTGGTCAATTTTGAAGATACAGAGCTGATTTTTGTACCAATCGATTCAGCCCGATGAGACGGTTGAGAAAATGCTCATTTTACCCATATCCCTGGAAAAATTTTTCTTCGATTTTTTTAGGTCCCCTCGGGAACCCAAAATTTTTTTGTCTATGGAATATGGAAATCTTGTTTGTGTTTTCTTATGTGTAATTTGTCAGCGCTTTTGTAACGCTCCGGCGAAAAGGGCGCTTTATAAATGTTTCTTTATTATTATTATTATTATATGGTCATGTTTGGCACCATTCGTCTCGGCTTGATGAGAGAAATCTACTGGTGTGTAGTTTAAATCTATGCCACGGTTAGAAAGTTATGAGGGCCCAAGTAACCCTGAGGGCGGTACGTTATAACGTTAAAAAAGGTAGGTATATTAAATCGTCTCTCAATTCCTGTGGGAAGAATTGGGTAGATATATGGAGCATGACTATGTCTTGGTTTATCAGTATATCGGCACGACGCCACATTGCACATAGAACACTGTGTAAAGATGTGTAACAGAATATTAATGCCGCTTTCAATTACTGTAGGAAGAATTGGGTAGATATCTGGAGGATGGCAATATCATGGTTTCAGCTTAGATAAAGCCAACTGCAAAGCATATGGTTTGAATGAAATCCCTTCAAAATTTGTAACGTGTGTGTTCTGAAAAAATAGAATAAATCAGGAGGTGTGTAAACGCTTGCAAAACCATCGGCTAATATTTCACTTTTCATGCGATTCTTTATAGCTATGTCGCCATTTAGAGGTTTTAGAGTTCCGATGCGGATGTAACATTGCAACGATTTCTCACATAGCTGCAAACTGAGCTACCCCGTTCACTTGAATTATTTGTATGATAGTATTGAAGCGGTTGCACCAGATTTAATATTTGATTCTAAAATCTGTCTGGTGTGTCTTTACAGACCTCCTGGTTGCGCTTTGGAATACATTGATCTCTTAGCAAGATATATTACCCATGTAGCTGATGTAACATGGCGTTGTATTGCCTTAAGCGATTTGAATGTACAGCCCATTGATTGGTCAACTATGGTCTCGCCAAAAGCATTTGTTCAACTTGGGTTTCCACAATCTAAGATAACAACAACATAGTAGTAGTATATCGTTTATTACCGGTCATTGGATGTTGCAGCTCGAAGGGTTTTGCATCCGGAGTTAATCCATCATCGCGAGCCCTACCATTAAGGAATAGCCTGACTGCAACATCCTCTGCCAGCCTTATGCAAATATAACACAACATATCTTTTTCTATCCTTACTCTTAATTTCCTAACGGTTTGGCTGTGATTCTTGATATCTCTTCTGTACTCTGACATGTTTCCTGATTGTTTACCTAATTTCCACAACACTAGTTTACTACGGCGGAGCTTTTTGATATAATTCGGGCAAGTTTTGTTTTTCCAGTACGGTATGACTCGTTTGGGTACATATAGATCACATGCGTATAACATTATATTATAGAATATCAAGCATTTATCATTTACATTAATGCCAGAGTGTAATAGTGAGTCCCAATTAATTAAAATAAGAAAGTCGTTGAGACTTTTAAAGTTCGCATTTTTAAAGACGAAAGTTGTCTTTGAGCGGAATTTGATTGGATTTGCGGCGGTGGCTATCATGAAATCAATAGAGAAATGATCTGAATTTACGCGAGATTAATAACCGAATTTTTGCTACAATATATGTCCAACTATTTGTGTCACTGGCGTTTAACACTGTATTAATTTTGTCAACGCACACAGGAAATTGTGTAGTCTGAGAATGTCAATTACGGTACTAACAGTGTGAGTTTTTCGACAACCGTTGAAAGCGAAGAGATCAGCGACTCGAGCTTGGACATCCTGTAGCTGTGATTGAAGCCGTCCCAGATTGCTTGAGAATGACATGATTTTCGATGACTACGGCGAATGCTTGACACTTTGACTACGGCGAATGCTTGACAGTCGTAGCGATGGGCGTCATCCTTCGGGATGCCCCCACAACCAAAGTGTATCCAGAATCTGCAAAGATGGCATTCGCAGCAGTCGTGATCGCCTTCGCTGTTTCACTCAGCGCATAGTTCTTGTTCGATAACCAAGGATTTCTCCGAAATTCGCTGTGTAACGATATTTTCGACTGAGAAGTTTGTTTGGATAAACTTTGGCGTTGTTATTGTAACCGTGGACCGTGGTTCTTTGTTGAAAATGATGACGTTGTCTTGAGGGAAAATTAACGATTTCGTTATAATTTTTATTATTATAAGACCAGTTTTATGAACGCTAGTAAACAACCTTCGTTCTCCAACGTGAATGCAATTGGGTTAAACAATTACAATATACATCTTGTAATGTATATTTACATATATTATTCCGAAGCATATATATTACTCTAATAAATTTGTTTATTTGTTAAAACAACAAGGAAAATTGTGCATTATATACCTATATTTTCGTAGAATTTAAATCGAAATCCGGCGCCCGCACAGCACTGTCAACTTTCAATATTAATAATACTAAAAGCTACTAACTATACTCATTTATCAGTCAAAAAATACACAAATAACCACCAACTCAAAAATGAACACAAATTCCTGGAAATTACAACGAGGAGCATCATTTACGGCAAAAACTTATGTAAACTTTAGCACAAAACGGCAATAATTTGGATTTTTCTGTGGATTGGATATATACGAAAATAAATGTATGTCCCTAATGCTCTCTGTGAAAATAAAATTTATTACAACACATATATATAAACAAACAGTTCATTCAATAATATACCCCTATCAGCCACCATCAGGCTCAGCCTAGGGTCCGGTTCTAGGACAACCGAGCCAGTGGCTGTTAGGCACAATAAACAATATGTTAATTCACAAGTAGATATATCATGGGAGAAGTGTATACTATAGAACAAAAACAAACTCAGCAAGGGTTACTCCTCTCATTCTGTCATAATGTAAAACCGACGTAAGATTAACTTAATAATGCGCCTGTGTAACGTTTTTAGAAATGGGCTGTATAAGTGTTTACTATTATTACCTTGTTTCAGACTCCGATACACGCTTAACCATGGGACGACCTTTTAGTGCTCACATCCTACCCCTTAATCAGCCGTCTATCTCGCCGCAGCGGCGGATATACATCGCCGGCAAAGGGTGGAGCTCTAAGGTAGATCGCTATTACCCGCACATTCCAATTTATTCAAATTTGCCTTCCATTTGTAGCCCGGAGGGCGAAATTTTGGTGTCTGCATTAACGCTCAATCATTGTGCTCATTGGAAAGTGTATTTATAAACATCGATAATGAGATTTTGAGGTACGCCGAGAGCCCACGTCGTCTTAGACAGGCGCGGCGATTTATGAAAATTATTGGGGGGGCTAAGGACTCACAATGTTTCGGACAAAATTAACTTCAGAGCCTGTGAGCTACACTAGCCTTCAAAAATGCAGATTGTTCTACCCGTTTTTTAATCTTCAGGATACCACACAGTCTTAACTGGACGAAGAAACTTGAATACATGTAAATATTATCCTCATGAACATTCTCTAGTTTTAATTGTCTAAGCTAAATCTACTTACATAAAGCTTTTGGCAATGGTTTCTTTAGAAATTTCCAAAAACGTTTTTCCTTTGAGCACTAGCTCCTGCGAACCGGCGTGCGATACACATATCATCCACGTTGTCCAAACGTTCTTTGTGAGCACAACAGATGGCAACGTAGTTGAGGCGTGCTTGAGTCATCGTACTACGCATCCAGGTCTTGACTCTCCGTAGACAGCTGAACGACCGCTCAGCTTCGCAAGAGGTAACGGGACAGACCAAAAGGAGCACCATTAGTTGTCTCACCTGGCTGTAGAGAACGTGTTCAGACTTCGACATGCTGCGAAAAACCTCCACGTAGTCATGTAGATTCTGTGCCTTGGTATATTTGTTGCTAAAACAAATAACACACAATTCAACTAGCACACTACCTGTAGTTTATAAAATCATGGCGCCAATTGGGGGGTATGGGGGGCCCTTGCCACGGCCCTGACCCCGACCTAAAGTGTGACACACCCGACCTGCTTCAAAAAGTCATATAGGGTACACTAAGCTGCCTCCCGCAATTCAAAAAACCTAAGCGTAATAGCCAACACATACAGTACTCGAACAGATACGGTACCGCGAGCGACCAATATTCATGCTACGTTTTAGACCTACATTCATTTCTTATGCGTCAAAAACACCCGTCATGAGCAGCGTAATGGGCTTTTGTTGATATGTTGTTGCTAATTTTGACTGGCAACTAATATGACTAATATGATGTTTACTCGCTTTAAATAGCTTTCGAGTTAATAGCAAAAAAGCTGTGAAGAAAGAAAAATCATCGCATGTATTTTGAAAATAGTTTGATCAAAATAAACAAAAACGTCATCATCATCAAACTCAATATAAATAAAAAATGTGTTGTATTTTATCGAATACATAAACATAGGCTATCATACGGGAGGCATGAGAGCAGAAAAAAAGTTTGCCGTAGCTTTACGCCATCGAAGCCAGCATAGAAAGCGCATTTTATTTTTAGCTTTCATTTTATTTTGACTCAGCCCACGTGAAACATTTGTACGAAAAACATACAAATTACATTAATTCAATCGATGCGATGGAGGTGTAAGATGTGCAACTTTTCCACGTGGCGATCCAAATGTTGGGGGGGCTGCAGCCCCCCCAGCCCCCCCGGGATCGCCGCCCATGGCTCTTAGATCTAAAATTGTGACTAAATTTTCTTTGTCTTAGCCCGCTCGGCCGCCCACAAGGTTATATTCGCCCTTGTTTGGCTGACATGTACAGCACACAAACATGTATATAGGTTACAAATAGTGAACCAAAATACAATTAAACGCGCGAAAACGAAAGGCAAAATGACCTTAAAATAATATATATATTCGTTCAAGGTCAAAGACCTTACTGAAGGAACACTTAAATTCAAACAGTTATTCTCATTTGATTGGTTGTAATGCAGACATAATTACAAAACTCCACAAAACAAAACGCTTAGAAAATTTAGAACTGACTTAGCAATGAAAGCACCAAACTCTAAATAATAATAAGAGCGATAAGATTACACAATGTGCTGTGCGTGTTTGTAATACATTGATCGATAATACACTGACTGAAATTACGAACACCACGCAGTGTCATTGCCTACCTACTGCAATAGCACGAAAAGAATTCTTAAATTTATTATGATAAATGCAGATAACGCTGCTATGGAAAATGAAAGCAACAATATGACTAGGATAATTTGCTAATATTGACCAATAGAACGGGTGTAGCGAGGCGGGAGGGGGGACGTGCCCCATCTGCTCCGCAAGCAAGAACATAAACTTCAGAATTTTTGAAACATAAAATTATTTACGCCGTAAGGGGTGGGCTTTGGTTGTTGTTTTTTTTTTTTTGGTTTTTTTTGTTGTTTTTGGGGTGGGGTGTTTGGGGTGTTTTTTGGGGTTGTTTGGTGGTTTGTGTTTGTTGGTTTTGGTTTTTTTTTTGTGGTTTGGTTTGTTTGGTTTTGTTGGTTTTTTGGTTTTTTGGTTTTTTTTTGTGGTGGTTTTGTGGGGTTTTTTTTGGTTGGGTTTGTGTTTTGTGGGTTGGGTGTTGTGTGGGTGTGTGGTTTGTGTGATTTTTTTTGGTTTGTTGTGTGTTGTGGTTTGTGGTGGTGCTGTTTGTTGTGGTTTTTGGGGTGGTGTGTGGGTGGTTTGTGTTTTTGGTTGTCTTTGGGTTTTTTTTTGGTTGTTTGTTGGGTGCTTTTGGTGTTGGTCGGTTGGGGTTTGGTTTGTTGGTGGGTTTTGTTTTTGGGTCGTGGTCTGCGCCTTGAGATCGTTCTTGATTCTCTTCTCTCTACTCTTTTTCCTTCTTTTTCTCTGTCGTTCTTTTCTCTTTTTGCGCTTCTGCCGCTCCTCGACGCGTTTGTTCTTGTTGTTGTTGTTGTTCTTGTACACAAATTCCTTTAACAAACGAGACACTTGTTATCAACGCGTCGAATCCGAATTGCACTAACTCTGCCGCCTTCGCTAACCTTGTATCTCGCAAAATCGCCCCAAAACGGACCATCGTTACTCAACACGGGAGCGACGAAGAAATGCATCGCCGCAGCCTCATTGTTTCTGGTATGAATGAAGCCGGCGACGATATCAACGCTGTAAATAACCAACTTCGCCGTATCGACCCATCGGCTACTACTACGGAAGTTTTTTCAAGTTCAAAATTTTATTCAGTTCCTAAGGTACATACGAGACTACATTTACTGCTATGTTCTGCTTCTGTTTTTCGAACGAGAATACTAGAAGTGCGAAATCGTAGTGGCAACGTTGAACGCCGAACATCTCCGCGGCTTCTCAAAGTTCGACTACAATCGTCTTCTGTTGCAAAATCTATCCTGCAACAGGCTAAACGGCTGAAAGACTGCGATGATACAAAAGGGATGACGAACGCTCAATGAATGACAACGATCGTCAGCAATATTATGCACTTTGTCACAAAGCGAAAGAGCTTAATGACAGCGCAGACCCGACAGCAAACACATACTTCGTAGTACTTGATGAAAAACTGGTTTGTCTTAGAGGCTGCAGACGCGACGCTACAGGCAAAATGCGTGGTGGTATGCGGATAAAAAATTGGATCAATTCAAGTTTTTATCCCCCCTAGAATATCTTTAAGTTTCTCCCTAGAATATCTTTTCAAGTTTTTCCCCTAGAATATCTTTAAGTTTCTCCCTAGAATATCTTTTCAAGTTTTTCCCTAGAATATCTTTTCCATTTTCCCCCACAATATTTCAGTGGGTTGAAAGCAATAAGAATTACAAGAAAGGGAAGGACAACTAGTGTCGGAGTACAAGAAAATGAAGGACAACTACGTCTGGAAGTGTCATAACAAAGGCTGCTCTCACACGAAAACGACCGGGTCTATTCGTGATGGCTCGTTCTTCACACGTTCGCACATCACTCTTCAAACATGGGTCCAGCAACTGTACCTGTGGCCCGATGGCGAATACCAAAATACCTCGGAGCGACTGTCTGGTGTGTCAAAGCAACCCTTGATCAACGTGTATAACTTTTTCCGAGAAGTTTGCAACGCAGCAAATCCTATACGGCTGGGGTGGCTGTTACCGTCGTGCAGCCAAACATTACCGTGGTCGTGATCCTCAGTCTGACGTATGGGTGTTTGACATCGTAGATACTAAGCAGCACACCGGCGATATGCTGCCTGGTTACCTCAAGGAGTTCTGCTGGCCACTACTAGCAAAATGCGTTCCAATCGCTGTGCGCTCATATCGCGGACAGTTCCCTTTGGTTTAGCTGTTTCATATCCTAACAGCTCTTTCCAGGGCTAATTTATCCCAACAACACTCTCCAGGGCTAACCAGGGGCGGCTCCTATGGCGATGGAGTAGTCTCGCACTGCTGGGCTGGGGATCATTAGCCGTGGACCATTGCAGACATAAGGTTAAGACTGGAACGCTTAAATTTATCAAATTCACCCATTCAAGTTCCCCGTATAGTGCTCTTTTCAAGTTTGCCCCTCTGTTATAGGGGGAAAAACTTGACTTGATCCAAAAAATTTTCTTATAACGTTACTCGAAATAACAAGATCTTCACAGTGTCGGTAAACTAATAAAAGGGGTAAATCCAACGAGTATGCCCAGTGACAACAACAACAAAAATTTTATTCAAAAATACACCCTTAAGAGTCTGTAGAAGTGTCTGTTAGGTAGAACAAATGATATATTAATTCATAGTGAATACATTATAAGAAAAGGGTATACAATTGAATAAAAAGAGAATCGGAAAGGGGTTATTCCTCTTAAAGCTGATTATAGGTTCCTATCATAATGTAAAAACGATGTTAGATTAACTTCTTTCAAGCCGTTTTTAAACGCTTTAGTGCTGGGGGCGTCACATTTTTGCCTCGCCAATAAATCTTTTGAACATCACTGTGAGATCAGCAAGTAACCGTCGTTGCTCAAGCGGTTCCAAGTTCAGATATTTCGAAAGGGCATTGAAAATGAAAACGAAATAAGAGTTTATTAGGAAATTTAGTAATCGTATCCCATGGCGGTGCGGCATAGAAAGATTAAGAGTGTTACAAATAAGGATGAAATTGAATATCACAAAAATGAACTTGTCAGTAGTAGCCAGAATCGAGAACGAGCATCTCTGCTGAAATTGTGAGTTATGAACCTGAGAGGAGATAAAACCAAAATTACCGCAAGATACCACGGTGCATACGTAGAAAAGCTGAAGAGTGTCACAATCGTCGAAAGGAGACTACCAAGGAATCTTGGCAGTACCAAAGAGTGGAGTTGATTCGCTGCGATGTACAGAGCGAATTAATTCGAATCCATTGTATCAAAAGCTGTTGCTAAAAAATACGACAACCCGATATCTACAACATCATGGTGCTATCAGAGTAAGGCTATTGGGCTCGCAATTGGATGGAATTGACTGAAGTCAAGTTAAATCAATTAGTTTATTAACATGATCATATCATAGTATGTATGTGTATATGTGGTCATGTGGCACAGTGGTTATAGTACAGGTCCTACAACTTCTAGGTACCGTGTTCGAGCCTTCCTGTGCACATACCTAATCTTATGGGTTTTAACCCAATTGCATTCAGTGGGACATTGCCTACTGGGTGCGTACTTCAGGTTGAAAAAATACAGAAGAGTGCGTACTGGTGCGTTACACCAGATCCCAACATTTATAACACCGTCAACAAAAATATATATTCATACGATCATGATTCACTCTCCACTAGTTCGACGTCGAAATGCAACCTCGGTTAACGACGTCGCCATAGAAAACGCCCCTGACGCAGCTGGACCGCAATGCGTTGATTGCCACACCGATGCTGGCGATGACTGCCTAGCATGTGACGAATGTGATGGGTGGATCCATTATCGCTGTGCAAAGATCCCTGCCAGCCTTGCAAATAGCATCGATGGAAATGACCGCATCCTTGTCCTTTGCGAAAAATGTCTAACATTCAGTCGCCAACGCCGGGCAACTCGATTGTCGCCTCACGCAACCGAGGGAACTGACAAAACAAACGTGTCGTTGAACAATCAACTAAATGATGGCCCCAGCCTCGAGCTCCTCCTGAAACTGCAGGAGGATGTTTCCGCCCTTTCCAGCGCCGTCCAAGCCACGGCCAGCGCCGTAAATACTCTTTCTGCTGCTGCCCCGGCCACTCACGTTTCCAGCAATACGATGCCTGCGCAAAGCACTCCGCCGTCATATGCTGGTATCACAGCCAAATATGCCGGCTCTGGTGGACCCGTTGTATATACACCAAATATAAGTGAAGACGAGGCCAAACGACGCCGGTGTCTTGTACTCAGTGGTCTACCCGAAACAGGAAACGACTTCGAGGAAGCAACAAAGATCGTGCATCTGCTGGATCCATCCGCGACTATCGAGCAGGTGTTTCGGATGGGCTTACTTCATCCGCCTTCTCGACATGATAATTCTAACCAGCGTTCTCCTCGTGGTCCTCGTCTACTCAAACTTCGTATGGCTGCATCGTCCGTCGTTAACTCCGTCTTGAATGAAGCTAAGCAATTACGCAACCATCCACAGTACAACCGCATCTTTCTACGACGCTCAATGTCCGACGAAGACCGACGGTGTATTGCCGCATTGCATTTTAAAGCGAACGAACTTAGTGAATTAAAATCACATTACGGAAATCGTGATCGCTACGTTGTAGTGAACGAGAAACTTGTACTATTCAAGGAATGTACCCTCGAAAACGGACGTTTGGTTAAGGGTAAACATAATGCGTTGGACTATACCGTAAAAGCAGTGAACGGGCGGTACATTGTGCATTTAAACTGAACAATGGGGTTATTCCGTACAATGCCATTTCTAATTACGAACAATCGTCGAGTAACAACATTATTCAGTGCGTATGCTTTAATGCGCGAAGTATTTGCAACAAACTCATTGATATTGAAGCACTTTTGCTATCAGCAAACTATGATGTTTTAGCCATAACAGAAACATGGCTCAATTATACTATCCCGGATTCTATGCTAGTGCCCGACAGTAGCTATCATGTAGTCCGGAAAGATAGAGAATACTCTAAAGGAGGTGGTGTTTGCTTGCTTATTAAATCTGGTATTAAATATACTAATGCCAGTACCCTAACTGAAGGGTTAGAGTGCGTTGCTGTAGATATGTTCATCCCGACAAAACATAGATTGATCTGCATATACCGGCCCCCAGTTGTTAATCTAATGTACACAACAAATATGACTAATTTTATTAAGAAAGTATGCGATGTCCTGTGGCCGGTAACGATTGTAGGTGACTTTAACTTCCCATATATTGACTGGGGCTCTCAGTCATGGCCGCAAAGTCCTACCTATGATGACTTTATGAACTGTGTAAACGAAGCGGGTTTACAGCAACTTGTCACCTTTCCCACAAGAAACAAAAACATTCTCGACTTGGTACTTACAACCTCTGTGCTGAATGTTCCTGCGGTAAACTGTGCGGAAGCCTTTGCACTTTCGGATCACTTTTCAGTTGCCTTTTCATTAAGTGGAAATTTTACCACTGAAATATCGGAAATCAACTTAGGCTTTGACTTCAAAAGAACAAATTTTCAGGGAATCAAAAACTATCTGGCTTCCTTTAATTGGGATGGAATTCTGCACAGTTTTCCCTCAGTTGAAGACAAGTGGAATTGTTTTTATAACGTATTGTACGATGCATGCCTGAAATATGTTCCACAAAAGTCTTGCAAAAGCGTGGACAGGAAACGTAAATATCCCGCTTATATCAGCCGTCTCATATCGCAAAAAAGCAAAGTTTCGAAAAAATGCAAGCGGTTGGGAAACTTTGACGAATATAAATTGCATAGTCAACGGTGCTCTAAAGCTATACTTGCTTTTCGTAAAAAACAAGAACACAAAGTGTTAAATTCAGGTGACCGTAACAAACTCTTTAAATATGTTAATAATCGCTGTTTTTCAAAAAGCGGTATCAGCGCGTTGAGATCGCACGATGGTACCCTGGAGACAAATGATCAAATTCGCTCCTGCTTATTAGCAGATTCCTTTTCAAAAGTTTTTGTTGCAGATGACGGGACTATGCCTACTATTAACGATATTTAACGTAGTGTAGACCTATCAATGATCACTTTTTCACCAGCCATTGTTTATGAATATATGGGAAAGCTAAAAAGCAAGCACAGTCATGCGCCAGATCATTTTTCGCAATTTTTTCTTAAAGAACTACGTGATATTTTATGCTTCCCCTTATCACATATTTTTGAACAATCTTTTGTTAATGGGACACTTCCAAGTACTTGGCTGTACGCTGACGTAATTACTGTTTATAAGAAAGGACCGGCATCCGATCCTACAAACTATCGCCCTATTTCCTTGTTGTCAAATTGCTGTAAAATCATGGAATCAATAATCAACAGCGAATTACTTAGACACGTTTCATCAAACAATCTTATATCTAAACAGCAGCATGGCTTTATAGCTAAACGGTCAACTTGCACTCAACTTTTAGAATCGGTTAATGACTGGTGTGTATCCATCGACACCGGAAATTATGTAGATGCGGTCTATATTGATTTCGCCAAAGCTTTCGACACAGTCTCCCATAAGAAATTAATTCATAAGTTATCGGCTTTTGGCATATCAAATCAATTAAAAGCTTGGTTAAATTCTTTTCTGAAAAATCGAAAATTTCGGGTAAAAGTTAATAATTGTTATTCTCGGTATTACCCTGTTACATCAGGTGTCCCGCAAGGTATTGTATTGGGTCCTTCTTTGTTTTTATTGTATATTAATGATATTGTAAGTGTGTTGCCTAATGTTAACTGTAAGATATTTGCTGATGATGTGAAATTATACATCCAATGTCGACCTAATGATTCCCATCGAACTTCTATGTTTTTGCAAGAAGCGCTTTACAATGTGGGAAATTGGGCACATATATGGCAACTTTCGATATCTACACCGAAATGTTGTCTGTTACGATTAGGGAATTCAAGAGAGAACATTAAATACACTTTACATGGGGAAACCCTCCCTCTCGTCGCTCACTATAAAGATTTAGGTGTTATTATTGATAAGTCGCTCAAATGCAATAAACACTGTAAATCAATGTCTAAAAAGGCATATAGGACGATTAATATCTTATTCCGATGTTTTCTTACTTCTAATTGTTCAATTCTGCTTCGGGCTTACGAAACCTACTCCGACCACAATTAGAATATGCGTCGCAAATCTGGTCCCCATGTTATTATGGTGATATTGATTTGCTTGAACGAGTATAACGTTATTTAACACGCCGCCTGTACAGCCGACTGGGTTGGCCAGAGGCGTCTTACAATGATCGGCTTACAAAATTAAATTTGGAGTCGCTTGAATTACGTCGGTTACATTCCGACCTTGTTATGATGCATAAAATTTTAAATTATAAAGTTGATGCCTGCCAAGATTTATTAGTATTATCCGAGGTTTGCCATACTTGGGGTCACTCAAAAAAAGTGGTGAAAAAGAAATTTAAAACAAATATATACTTTACGGTACGCGTTTTCAGTTCGTGCTATAGACGCGTGGAATTCACTACCGCAGTTTATTGGGAGCAAACCTCTTATAGACGCCCCTAGCACTAAAGCGTTTAAAAACGGCTTGAAAAAAGTTAATCTAACATCGTTCTTACATTATGATAGAAACCTATAATCAGCTGTAAGAGGAATAACCCCTTTCCGATTCTCTTTTTATTCAATTGTATACCCTTTTCCTATAATGTATTCACTGTGAATTAATATACCATTTGTTCTACCTAACAGACACTTCTGCATACTGTTAGGGGTGTATTTTTGAATAAATTTTTGTTGTTGTTG
>JASANE010022061.1:0-12517 GCA_030248225.1 Trileptium ribeirensis | reverse complement strand
GCAGCCCATATATCTCGACACAGGCTTGCAGAATCCGCCCATCGAGTTCTACAGCTTTGCTGTCTACGAGTTTTTTGTGAGACCACACCTTGGGCCGCTGTGGGCCCAAATATTGTTCGTCGATCCTTTGCCTGAAATAGTGATTTTTCAGATTTCGCAGTGTTATTGCTTGTTTTTACGTAACGTTACAGTGAGTGCCTATTATATTATGAAGCACACTGGATTCGATGGCTTTGCCACTAGAGTTCAACTTGGTTATATTTAGCTTTTCATGGAATTCCAATGATTTTGCGGTCGACGAACCCAATTTCTAAAATGTAGTGTGTTTTCATTTGTCTGTTTATGTATTGCGTGCAGGGCATTTAGAATAGTCTATATATAGGTTTTTCTGAAAGCTGAATAGAATGGTTTGATTATCTTGAGTCCAGCATGCACATTTCAAGCTTTTTCATGGGTTTTCAATGGCGTAGGGTCAACGAACCCGATTTATAGCATATGTATATAGATGCCGTCTGATGTATAATTTCTATGTCTTCTTACGTTATTTCCACGAAAATATAATATTCACAAGTTTCGAACCATTACTTAAGTGGAGAGAGCAAAGTTTTATTGTCTCGCGTGAACGGTTAAAGTTGGGCGTCGGCAAGCACTGTGCGTGGCGATACCTGTTTATACTAGCGAGAGATCAATTTTGTTTGGGAGGCCCATGGCTGCTTTGCGGAAGGTGGGTTGGGGCGCCAAATTAATGAGGAGGGAAAGTCCATACTGCACGGTATCCTCGCACGAGCTGAGGTGAGATTATGTATTGCGGGCAGTCCTGCTGCACCTCCACGGAAAGTTAAATATTTCGGCATTCTAATAAGTAAAGTTCTTGTTCTTCGATACCTTTTGGGCAAAAACTCAAAACTGGTTGGAACAAGAAATGACTGTGGTATTGCATTCTTGTAGGCGGTATAAGGAAGCGTGATTGATCGAGTGAGGTGAAAGCCCCATAAGTTCTGCCTAGAATTTTTCCATTGATACCAAATTTGCTTAGGTATTCATAAATAAAAATGTAGCCCGAGGGGAGCACGCTCGTAGCCTAGGATATTTGCAAGAAATTAAGATTTCTAGGCAGCAAAAATGCACATAAATTGTAAGTTTGTTGGGTTAAAGCCTAATATTTTAAAAAAATTAGGGCTTTTAAAAAATCAACGAGTATTTGTCTCGTAAAAACGGAAACAACTCAGATTTGGCACATCATTGTCATGCTGTCGACCGTGGTCAAGCGTTTACTTTTTCCTATATTCCATTTTAACGGGCTGTCTCTGTCAATGGTAAAAATTGCAATAAATCGTCTAGTAAATGAATTGTTTGTGATGATTTTTAGGATGCGAATATGATGTTTAAGTGGTTATTTCTTTGACTTATATTTAAATAATGTGTTTTTGCGCTCAAAAAATTAGGGCTTTTAAAAACAACGGAAACAACCCTGATTTGGCACATCATTGTCATGCTGTCGACCGTGGTCAAGTGTTTACTTTTTCCGATGCTCTAATTTAACGGGCTGTCTTTGTTAATGGTAAAAATTACAATAAATCGTTTAGTGAATGCATTGTTTTTGATGATTTTTGGATGCGAAGATGATGTTTAAATGGTTATTTCATTCACTTATATATAAATATATGGGTTTGGGGTCCAAGAAATTAGTGCCTTTAAAAATCAACGGGTGTTTGTCTCGTAAAAACGGAAACAAATCTGATTTGGCGCGTCAGTGTCATGCTGTCGACCGTGGTCAAGCGTTTACTTTTTTCCTATATTCCAATTTAACGGGCTGTCTATGTCAAAAGTTGAAGTTAAAAGGAGGTTTTAACCCATGTGTACGTCAATGAGTATTACCTGGACTATCGTTGAATTCGAAACTTTAATGTGCAACGGTTAAATGTGTTAAATTCGAAACTTTTGTAGTTTGCGACAAAAACAATTTAACCGTGTGACACTACTTGAAAATTTGGACCTTATTCCACAAGAAATAAAAATGATATTTCGGCCGACACTACTATGCTTTGGTATCAATAGTAAATTTACTATGAACTCAGTTTCTGACATCGAAAAACGACTCATATGTGGAATATGAGAAATGACTATAAAGTACTCAACAAAATCCACACGTTCAGTAGAGAGTTTTGATCCAACTCATTGGTGATCATTAGATACAGGTTAACAGGCAATGCAACTATACGTGTATCGAAGCATACCTGCTCCCTCACCGAGCATCCATAATTGAAATTCGAAAGGATTATTTTAAAAAAATTTGCTTTAAAAAATTTTATTGTGAATAAAATTACAATGAATTTTTTGTCTACACAATATGCTATATATATAACTTAAAAAGAAGTAATTCATAAAATTTTTTGTGGGTTAATAAATCATGAATGCTCGGAACGTGTATTCCCGGGTGCCATGATATAGTGAGATCATCTATATCTGAGGGCTATCACCAGACCCGGTTCTTTTATTTATTTTTTGGCGCTTATAACTCTTCTAGGCACCTTTAAGTCGAAAAAAACAATTTAGTCGCAATCCAAACTCGACGTTAAAGTATCGAGAGACGTTGAATTATGTGCCATATGTTATGATTATTTCATTTTTGGTTTTTTATTTTTAGCGCCTTTTCAATAAAACCATTAAACGGTACGTTATTAAACATCAACGGTATATAAAATATAGTCCACTGGGTACGGTGGTGAATTTATAGCTTTATAGTATAGTTATAGAATTTTATAGTCGAATTTTCGACCGCAAAGTTCCATTATGGGACCCGGTTTAGTCTGGCTTTAGGCAAATTAAAAGGGTACTAATTCAAAGGCTGAGTATCTAATTAAATCAAACTACAAGAATAACCATTTACATATTTGAGGGTACGTAAATGGTTCCTGGGCACAAGTGAGTATAATAGACAATCCGTTAAATATTTCTAGATTATACCTATTAAATTTGAGAAAAATATTTTCAAGAAAATCGAACTGCGGTAAATGGTTTACTTAAAAGGTGGTAGATCGTAATATAAAACCCGACCGCTGAAGCCAGTGGACTAAGTATAAACATTAGTAAGCAGAACGCTCAATACCATAAAAGACATATTCAAAACAATAGAAAACGTGGAACCGTTATGTTATAGGGTAGAGTTGGTTATATACGTATCTAAGAGACGTGGTCTGGTGTGCTGAAAGTATAAGGTAAACATTATATGGTTAAATCATGTACCCAGAAATATATATAGAAAACTGGAAAACGATGTACCCCGAAAAGTTATTTTAAAGTAATCGGGGTAGTTCCAAAAAACGTAGAAGTGTAGCGCCAATGCTCATTAACCTTTGGTATTGAGTGTGTCCAACTGAAAAAATTAGTATGAAATAAGAACGGAATATCAACCGGTATAGACTTCTGTTTGCTGGAAGCCCGAAGACGCAGAAAATTACCAAGTTTAAGAGCGAAATAAACCCAATTGTTTTAAATAACCGAAACTTTGCATCTGAAACTAGTATAGTTTGATTGGATTTGTATTAGATTCTGATTACGTCTGCAATGTACGGCATTGATCTGGATATCTTAATGTTACAAGAGAATAATCGATTAGGACTTATCGAGAGAATGTGGAGACCAATGGTGAAATGTGGTCCATAACACATCTAGCCGAAATCACTGAGTTCTAATAAAGGTTAAAACAGTTAAAACCGTAATGCACGTTGACTAATAACCCCATAGGAATAGCAACCATAACCCAATGTGATAACTGGGCATTATATTATCTGAGTAGTAGCTGATAAAATTGAAACCATATGAATTACCCGTCAATTCGTTATTCGTACGTGACCAAAGAATTGTCATATGTAGTATTATATATGTCATATTAATAAGCAATGTCCATAATATATTCTATTAAATTTCAGTTAGTCAAGTTGCTGAAAAAGTGGAGTGCGTAGGTAACCTTAACATAAAAGCTCGGCGATGTCTGAGAGGTCATCAAGGCAAGGTGTTGTGTATGGACTGGTCGGCAGATAAACGTCATGTGGTGTCGTCATCACAGGTATTCGACATACTCCGTGATATTTAAATAATGCGATATTATATCTTGTCGATTCATACCAAAAAAATCTATTTTGGATTTAAAATAGTTTGCAATATAATTGAACGGAGCGAAGCGAAGCGTTCTTATTTTCTGTCTGGCATTAAAAGGTCGATGTCCGTCCGTTCGTTAGGTCGTTCATTCGTTCGGTCCGACGGATCTCATGAACCACTGAACCGATTTTAAAAACTTTTTTTGTTTGAAAGCCTATCATGTCAGAGTGTGCACCTGATATTTGGGATTAAAAAATTTTGAGTGGTTAATTAGTAATTAGCTAATTAGTTAAGCTTATGCAGCAAAAATAGGGAATTTTAAAATATTTGTGTTATTTATTGAAATAGAATCGTTTCGATCAAACCATTATAGGTTTTTGGGTCGAAGAATTCAAATATAATATTTTTACCAATGATAAAGCCCTATGCCCTATGCAATGTAGTTATTTGAAGAAAATAAAATTGAGTACATTCGTAATGCCACAGCCCAAGCTCCGCTCACAAATGTAGTTCCACTACCGACTAGTATATATATCATGTGAGATACCCGGAAATTTTTTCTGTGTTAGTGTTGTGTTCTTGAATTGGGATATATACAATACAATGGGTTTCAGTTAACGCACATTAGACAGATAGATGAATAAGAATAAATAAGTTGATATCCCATTGTAAGTCTTGATCAATCAAATACAGTCAGCATCTTGTAACAATCGGCTTTTTTGAAATCAGTGTGCTTGTAGCAATTGAAATTTCGAAATAAACTGAATTCATGGTCACGTTTTTCTAAAACACGGCTGTCGTATTGTTGTGTTTTTAGACTTCAAAACTGGCTTAGAGAGCTCA
The DNA here is from genome assembly GCA_030248225.1 of Trileptium ribeirensis. Taxonomy (NCBI): domain Eukaryota; kingdom Metazoa; phylum Nematoda; class Enoplea; order Enoplida; family Thoracostomopsidae; genus Trileptium; species Trileptium ribeirensis. The sequence continues at coordinate 7,573 of JASANE010022061.1, read as the reverse complement.
GTTTGGAAATTCACAATACCCACAGAGATTAGACTAGCACAATCGCTTCGTCTACCTTCGCCATGCGAGCAACTAATTATTAAATTTTTAGCGTACCCTTCGATGTATAAAAAATCAGTTTCATATTTTGCTTGGAAAGGTAACGAAATTTTTCCCAGATATCATTTCTTTAAATCAGAACTGGGGCCCAAGGCGTGAAATTTTGACGCCGTGGTAGTAACAGTGGAGATATATAAATTTTTAGTGTACTCTTTGATCTGCAAAACTCAGCTTCATATGTTACTTGGTTGAGCAACAAATTTTTTCGCAGATACATATTCCTTTAAATCAGAACTTGAGCCAAAGGGGTGAAATTTCGGCGCCGTGGTAGTAACAGTGGAGATATATTACAGTGTTGTGGTAGTTGTTTTAACTAGTTTTCTCGCATTGATATAGTGATTTGGTGTTACAGGACGGAAAAGTTATTGTGTGGGATGGATTTACAACAAACAAGGTAAATTAAATTGTTTTATTGTGCTTATTTGTTTTCCAACGTTATATTACAAAATACCCGGAGGCATTTACCTGGTGCCCCCTCAGGTTTTGCTCAGGGTACCTAGCTAAAATTGGACCAATATACATAAGCACAGAAATTTATGACACCAAACTGTATAGTTTATACAGAATATGCTCAGTTTTATTTAGGAAATAATCGATTTTAATGCTTCCTTCTGTGGTCTATCGATTAAGTATATATGCTATGTATTGTTCAATAAGGTGAAATTTTCTGGTAACTGTTTTTTGCGGAACACCAATATGTACACAAAAGAGAACGCAAAACGTGAGCGAACGTTACAACATTCATTTACATACGAACGGAAACGCAGACGAACGTTGTCGTGTTTACGGCAGATTTATTGAGTGCGAGTGATCCTGCCAACCATCCTATTTTATAATTTTGCATAAAAATTGTTAGGTAACGCTTTTAGGTCATTTGAATTGAAATTCGGCGCAAAACATTTCGCGAACACCTTGCTCACGATTGAAAACTAGGCATTTTGTGTATGCGAAGGTCCAAGTAAAATTACGCAAAATTTTGAGAGCGAAAATGTATCGAATTTGAATTAATCCGGTATTGTTAGCGAGCACCAAGAACTTAACTACAGGATCGGTTTGTCGGTGATATCACTTTTCATTAATTTGTTCACGAATACTGAATAATCCAAATTGAAATGATTACGCATTAGGGAACGGAATTTGTGTAAATTCAAAACGCCGAAATTTTATTCGAACACAAGGTATAATTTCTGGCACTTAGATTTGATTTTACCAATTTTCGGTTAGCGAAAAGTCTAATGAAATTAAGCCTATTTTCCGTAACAATGGTTTGCGATTGGATACCGGTTTTTACAAAATAAGATGGATGCTGGGGTCATCTTACGTTTACTCACGCATTGCATTTCTTTAAGAACGAATAACGAAAGTAAATCCAAAACAAACGTAGTAACGTGTGTTTGCAAACAAACGTTGTTATGTTCGTTTTCGTACACTCATTGTAAGGGCGCTCTACCTCCTCTATGTAAAATGTCATTTTGTAGAACGGGCTTCTGCGATTACCACTGTCAGGCGGCTCATATTTTTCGGTTTATCGGTCAAGTGACAAACTACACTGTTAAACATTGGAAAATATTACACATACAGAATAAGTTTTTTTCAGAAATATTTTGAATTCACAACATCTAGCAGGCTGGCTACATAGTTTGTAAATGCCGAAATGTTCTTAAAATTTAGGTACCTGCAACTTGCCCTAGGGATTTTAGTTGTCTGTGAACGTATCATTGTAAGTTATCATATCAAAAATCGTAAATATTTTAGTCACAGTAGTAATCCACTGTTCCATTGTTGACCAGGTGCTTAATCCAACGATTAGTATATCAAAATTTCACCCAGAATCCCGCTTTCAGTGAAATTCGGCTTCCGTTCCAGCTAATTTTGCCGGAATTGAAGTTCGAATTCATGGCTTTTGGATATCTGACTGGTTTATGTTGTAGTAAACGTTTTCCATTCTAAGTCAAAAGTTAGCTAACAAACTAAACCGTAACATGTAACAATATTCATGATGCCGTCTGCACAGTGTAAAAATGAAATACACTCTGCGTTTATTGTCGCTTAGGTACCTTTACAGCTCTTTTAATTTGCCGATAAATATTTTTCGACTTCTACTAAACAGTTTAATAAGGGATAGAGAAATAACTCCAATCAGTCAAACACTAACATTTATAATTTTTCAATTACTCCGAAGTGTAATGTTTTAACTATGCCGTTATTTAAGCTACATCCCATCAGTTTCTGCTTAGTAACTTGCGACAAACTACTGCCAAATGTGTCTTTATCAGTTAACTCTCACATACTCAGACCATAACTTAAGGCGATTCTAAGTACTCCGCATTGCTAAGAATTGTGTAACAATAGTAATTCATCCGCTGACCAGAACCTAGAGGCGAGTGTGACTAGTTTGCGGATATTTCCTATTTTGACGACATACTCAACGTACTTTTTAAAAACGAAACCACTGCGTTTAATGGGTAAAATAACCCTATACACCCATTATTCACCCTCAACCAACAAGAAAGTCAATATTTTAGCTAATTTATATGACCAGCGTCCGGTTCTGGTAAAAAGTACAGTATGGGTTCCGGTTGGTTAGTCATCTCAAATTCGTTTATATACGTTTTACCGATAGTTTATTATGAAAATTCCTACGTAGTTCATGGCATTCGTTTTTACCAGGCGAGAGCATCTTTGTTAGAGAGAAGGGATGACTTTTTGAATTATAGGCTCAAAGAATGTATCAGTGCTTACAAACAACATAATAAAAGTCACCCACATAGTGAGAAGCCCAATTCGGTTTAGCGTTAGCTTAATTCTGTTAAGTATTTAAATCCTAGATTACGGCTGCTAAATTTTTTATTGGCTTTATAGTTGAAGTACAAAGTAGTAGCATACGATTAAAAGTTTCGCATTTCACCGTGTGAATCTACTTTTGGGGGTACCTGGTTTTGATTCACCATAATTATTTTAACAATGTTCCGAAGCCGTAGAGCGTGCACGGCCTCAATATCACTCTGTTTGATCATTCTCTACAGTTTCATTACGAAGATTTCTGACAACGAAGTTTTCAACTTTTAACTCGATGATTCCTTTTGTCCCCAGAAATTCTGCATTTTATGATAGAATAATAATTTTGTTAAATGCGTTTTTTAGTACGTGCTAGGTAGCCCCAAATAACTATTCAGTTCTTTTGGGGATAAATATGTACCGCTTTCTGAATACTTAATTGGTTAAAAAATTGCTTTGGGGTATTATTAAAATGTAATAAATTTTACGGTTTGTAGTTATTTAGCTCAAAACCACCAAACTATTTAGTTATTTTTTGCGGCTACGGAAATAGGTGCATATAGCCAACATTGGACCCATAATTTAGTTTTCATATATTGACAATGTGTCAGTAGGGGAACAGGCTAAGAGCATACCATTATTTGTATATGTTTTAGGAACACGCTATTTCTATGACAACGACATGGGTTATGGCTTGTGCATACGCACCGTCTGGTAATATGGTCGCTTGTGGGTAAGTATATTTTGTTCCAAAATTATCTGTGGCACAGCATAGGGATTCAGGATAATGTTCGACGAAAGGCCAATGAAAGTGACAAGTTAAAGGGAGATGTGGCTAACTCGATGAAATTGTCATTCTATGCTTAATGTTATTCTAAGGACTAAAGTACAATTACTTCTATCCTGGTTTAGGTGTTTTACTTCAACTGTTTTATATGCTTATGAAAATTCAAATAACCTGCTAACTCGAAGACGAGGGTAAACGTACGGGCCGTAGCTATCTTGTGATCGTTATATTTTTTGAGGTTCAAAATTGAGTTTCCTGAGCTTCTTTCTGAGTATCAGGAAGATAATAAATGCATTAAATAAGTCAGCGGGTACATGTCAGCAACATAGCGCTATTATTTCTTTCTGCGACTTCTAAAAACACAAACTGTCGAAGGCCGTTTTTTCATTTTTCTGTTGTAGGCTACTAGCGCTCGCGGCATTGACTACGTACCACCCAAAAACTATTGCTTTTGTTGTAGTCAGCAATCCTGAATACCCATATATACGTCCTTCCTATCTCTCTACATACAACTAAGTTGAAGAATGCCATAATTTAACAACTTGTGTTAGGAAAATCTAGTATCTTCAGCCCCAGTAGCGTCCCACTGTTTTAGCGAAATATCCGATGTATGCCTGAAACAACAAACATGAGACAGATTAAATAAGCCTATAATATACCGCAACAAGTAGGATTTGTAATTTAGCTGTTTTGAGTCTTTAAGCTTTGGCCCCATTGGTCGTTAAATGATTTCGCTCTGACCACAAGTTGTAGGATGAGCGATTTGTAATTTTAGTTCGCTATTCCAGCGCCTCTAAGCGTAAATGATAGAACCCCGATTGTATTGAGGCCTACGCGAACCATTGTTAAAGTGTTGAAATTTGACAATATCTGTTATTGGGTTTTTACGGTGACACGCATAACTAATGCGCGACTAAATTTAAGTTGACCCCGCTAACCATCCTATTTTGCGATTCCCGATGTGGAATCCACATCTATTTTTACGAAACAAATAGGATATTCGATTTGGTTCATTATTGGCGCAGTCTTAGAGATTTGCATTCGGTTCAGGACAGTTCAGTAACATTTTATAGCGATAATAGGATTCGGCTCTGTTTACGAACACATTTAATGTAACTGCGACGTCATACACGGAACGTCCGTATGATTTATGAATTTGTGTTGGCTAACAAAACCCTAGTTAATGGAAATCCGACAAAATTCTATTCGCGAACAAATTTGATATTCATGATACAAAAACTAGCATCTTGTGAGAAAATGTTCGGTGACGATATTTTTTATAAAAAACAAAATATGATGGTTACCGAGGTCGTCTTAAGTTTATTTACGCATAAACTTTGGTTGTTCAGATTTATTCGCATGCCATTTTGAAATCCCTATATGTGAGCTATAGTCGGACAGGAATCTCAATTCCAACATCTTCCGGTACAAAAAAAGCCGAAGGGGCTCTGATCAGGTCTAAAAATCGCGTTGTTTATTTTATATCGGCAACTGTTGTAGATAACTGAGGCAAGATGTGCTCATTTTGGTGGACAAATAATACTCTATAAAGATTATATGACGCTTTGCTACATGGCTTTTATACGAGGGACAATTTGGGGCAAAATAGATTTTTAATTAGACATTTGAGTCACAAAATGTACGATGCACATACCATTGGCATTCTGCTAATGTCAGTACTTACACTGCAAATGTACGAAAACAGTATCGTCGCAGTCGCTTGAGCTATATGGGAGTTATTGGTTTCACTTTTTAAAGCAATTAACCTTCAAGTGACGCATTTGGGAGTACCTTAATGTGCACTAGTAGGATATTGTCTCCTCAACTATTCAAGTAAAATGACTGCTATTCGACTCCTTTTGTAAGTTTATGACTGAAACAAACTACCAGACATACCAATGACTCGCAGGTGAGCGTGAAACGGAGCAAGCGTGGTTTCATTTTTAAGTTATGATTTTGTTTAATCATAAGCAACAAGCTAAGTTTGATGTAAATACCACTTTAAGTCCTCTTGAACCTTAAACCCATTGAAAATTCTAAAACTTTTGTAAGCCCATCGAAAACAGCTGACAACCCATCATGTATTTGTGCTGGTCTTTATATAACCTGACCATTGTATTCAGCCTACCGGAAAACCTCTACATATAGACTATACCTGATGACCTGTACGCAATATGTGACCAAACGTGAAGACAGTCTATATTCTGGAAACTGAGTTCATTGACCCTAAACCCATTGAAACACTATTAATATGTATGAAATGTGAACATTGGACTCTAGATAACCAAATCATACTCTTCAGCATAATTTATTGTCGAAAAACCTCTCTATATAGGCAGTTTTTGATGCCATGTACCAAACTACTGAAGACCAACTGTAGTCTGGAAATCGGGTTCATTGACCTTAAAGTCGATGAAAACGTCTGAAAAAGCATAAAATACTCGTGTTGGACTTTATATAACCAAACCATCGTATTCAGCCAAATGAAAACCTTTATAGACAATTCTTGATGCCATGCACGCATTTGGAGACAGGCTATGTTCCGGAAATCGGATTAATTGGTCCTAAACACAATTAAAACTCAGGAAAATTAAATATATGCTGGATTCTAGATAGCCAAATAATTGTATTCAGTGTTCACAAAAAACTATATATAGACCGTTCTTGGTACCCTGCACGCAATATATCCAAACAAATAAAAATGGACTACATTTCGAAAATCGGATTCGGCGACCGTAACACCCTGCCAACTCCATAAAAAGGTCTAATATTAGTAAAGTTATACTCTTGATAGCGAAGCCATCGATCGTATCCAGCGTGCTTGATAACCTAATTGGCACTCAATGTAATTTAAAAAAACAAACAATAACATACCGAAAATTGAAAAATCGCTATTTCTGGCAAAAGTTCGACGAATTATATTCGGGAACCACAGCGTCCGGGGGAGTGGTCCCACAAAAAAGTCGTGGCCACCGAAATTGTAGATCTCGATGAGAGATTTGGATGGCATGGGCTATAATTTATGCGAAGCCTGTGTCGCGACATATTGTCTGCGAAACACTGGTACCCGTATGGCCAGATTTTGCAAAGAACCCTTAAAACTTATTTTTTGCCGAAGACGTGGTCGGAGCTGTTTTTGTTTCATTAAGTTAAAATTGTTTCGACAGAGTGAATTTCACCTGACATACTTGTGATCGATCACTAATGCGCTCGCTTTAGATATAAATTTACTGAAAATAATTTTAGTTGTTACATCATAAAAGATTCAGTCAGTTATACTACTGCGACGTCGAATACAATAGCTCAATCTAATTTCAGCGGACTCGATAACAAATGCACTGTCTATCCATTGAGTTTCGACGAAGATATAACCAGCAAAAAGAAATCAGTGGCCACTCACACGAGCTACATGTCATGCTGCACATTCCTGAAATCCGACAATTTGGTATTTGAAATTAATTTTGCATCATGGACATAAAGCTTGTGGTCGTGCTATTGAAGCGAAGCGAGCAAAGCAAGCGGAGTTTCCACTGAGGGCGCTGTAGGGAAAATAATGAAAATTCCCGGTTTGTCCGTCGCTGTTATTTACACCTCACTTTCAGATTTACGGATTTCGATAAATTTTATTGTTTGATAGCAGATGAGATGACGATGTGCCCTTTACTTGAACGCGAACACTCCGACCCCATGTTTCGGGTCAAAATAGCAAAAAAGTATTTAAGGGTTTTTTTGCCAAAACAGGCTATACGGCTACTAGTGGTTGCGACATACGCTTCGTTTCGACAATTGGACACCACCTGCACAATCTCGACATCTACAACTTAGTTGACCACGACATTTTTTATGAGACGACTCTCTGGGCCTAGTGGTAAACTAACTACTGAAGCATACGTAACTGAACGAAGAACA
>JASANE010022059.1:0-26139 GCA_030248225.1 Trileptium ribeirensis | reverse complement strand
GAAAATACTGTAAAAGAACAAAGTGTAAAACAGAGCTAGCTAAGACTTTTCATTGCTAAGGACTATAAATATGGTAGTGCCATAGGTCTTGAAAACCAGTCCGTGACACTAGTGCTCCTGGATGGCGTTGTACAAAATTATTCAAATGTCAGATTTTACAATCTAACGCTATAAAATGATGCCCTAAATTCCTATAAAATGGCACAAAAACACGGTTACTAGGAAGTATATAATTATTGCTTTAAGAAAACATAGCAATACCAGCGCACGACTAAAAAGTATTTCATTCCGCTCATAGAAACAACGAACGTACAGTCGCGGCCAGAAATAAGAAAACGATCGAAATCGCAATCGATCTAAAGTTCGTTTAATCGCAATCCATCCAAATTTCGTGTAAATAAAAAAAGAATCGATATTTTAAAACTTATCTAATGGCGCGATTATCGAAAACGATGGAAATTTCTTGCACTTATTTCTGGACAGACTACTGTAAAACACAGAACGTAGCACCATTCATTTTACATACGAACGTTACAATGTTAGTTTGAGTTTACGCTTGTTCACAAACGAACGAACGAACTACATTCGTTCAAAAATATGACAGCACTTATGTTCGTTTGTAAACGATCGTTGTAATGTTCGTTAGCTTTCGTTTTTATGCGCTTATTTTAGTCCGTGACTGTACTTCTATATTAATGCAACTTAGCTAGTATCACAACGTCCTGAAAGTCCTTTGCCATAATGCTAAGATAATAAAATTCATGGTTGAAAAACCTTTTCCTGTTAAGTGTGTTTTGTAACACAAAATCGCGGTTGCAACCACACAATTCCAAAATTTGACATTGCGATAGTGTAAAGTTCAATGGTGAAAAATTCACAACTGTTTGACTTTAACAGTGTTAACAGCAGCATAAAGTTAATATGATTCACACATTTAGAAGCTATAACATAACAGTATTATTATTCTTGTTGTTAGCAGGGACTTTGACATTTCAGGTGTTAATAGTAATCATTAAGATTGAAATTTTCGACATTGATAATCCAAAAAGAAACATGAAAATCGCTTGGACCAGGTCGGCCGGCACGGTGTCAGCACGGTGGTATACGCGAACAAGGAATTACCATCGTCCACCACCACCACCGCCCCCGAAGCCGCCGCCGCCACCTCCATAGCCACCACCGCCACCGTCATTCGGACATTCGCGAGCAAAATGACCCGGCTCGCCGCATTTATAACAGCTGCCTCCGCCACCACCACCGCCGAATCCCCCGCCGCGACCGCCTGAAACAATATACATGAATCTAACAGTGTGGCGAGTAACAGCTCCTACGTAGCGTAGCAGCTAGCGTATAATACTCGGACTCAAACGATCCAGGTACAATCCACCCGTGCGGCAAAAAATTTGTTCAACATTATACGGAATACACATTAACTGAGACAGAAAAAGGTTTATATAAAACAATTAATTATCTATCACACGCTGGTGCTTAACAAATATTCGTCCCTGTTTTAAATACTTGTTTCCGGAGTAACAATGTATGTATACTGTTGGCAAAGCTTCACCCGGTGGTACAACGTTTGTCACCTCATCATTATTGTTTAAACATCACGTAATAGCCTAACTGCAATAAGTCCTTATTATACAATTATACAATCGTGCAATAGTACAACTTAAACAGTTATATCGTTATGTAACCAACTGGAACAATGATTCTATTAACTTACCCCCATAGCCGCCGCCACCACCGCGATATCCTCCACCGCGTCCGCCATAACCGCCACCTGAAATCAAATACAACAAACAACAAGATCTATATTATAACATTACCGTACATTTCAACATTATAAAATTGTAACTGCAATGGTTGCTAGCTACTATATCATACGTATTTAACACACCGATGTCTGCGCGATAGATCCACAAACCTTTAATCCATGAGCTTATGACGCCATTCTGGAGCGGTGATAATTCCAAACTCCACATTGGGCACACATTGTTAGTAGACCATGGTTTCACCACAGGACCTAAATTTAACCAAGAGGGTTAGAGCTGAGGCTCGCAGATCCTACTTGGGGAAACAGGAAATACCTGTGGGAATTTCGTCGGGTAACCTGGGAGAAAACTGTATCCCCAGTTCAACTGTGGGTTATATAATTGCATTTTTAGTGTATTCCATGCATTTACAACATTTTTTGCTTCATATGTATTTACGTGTCTACTGAAAATGTATATTCTGCAGGCCGCGCTGCATTATACTTAAGATTTTGACACTGTGGATTCTCCAAACTGGGGGCACTGGAATTATTAGTGTCGCACGGCAAAAAAGCGCAACCCGGTTGGTGTCTTCTGGCAAAATTTTTGGCATCCCCCGATAAACGCCCCTGATGACATAAAATTGTCAGATAAAAAATTTGCTTAGCGAAAATTGCCTGAAAAGTTGCTTTTAATGTCAATGAAGACGTTTTTGCATCGTTTCTGAGTCTATTCAACAATTTAGTGTTTTCGCTGAAAAATTTTAAGTTTTAAAACTTCTTCCTACAGTTCAAACCAGGGTGCCACCAGTTCTCCCCTGGCAAATTCGACACCCCTCCCGCACCGTTCATGCACCCTGGCAAAATTTTGAGCGAATGGAGAAGCCAGTTAGCTGAAGAAACATAAGTAGCAGTATATACAGAATTTTGTGGAAAAAATTTTTATTAATACGATCGTTGTTAAGATAAATTTAGAATAGCTAAATATGCTCGGAGTTGACCTGGGCGAAGCCAGAATTTACCCGAGGACTTGTGGAAATCCTCGGGAAGCTGAAACATCCTACCCCTCCCTTTGTGGAGTTGCCAGTAAATTTATGGTAAGTTTCAGAACATTAGAGCTAGACTGCATGCAAGTGCGTAGCCAGGAATTTTGAAAGGGGGCGGGGGGGTCACGGCTCACAGTGGGTACCTAAAAGGTGGGGGTCCGGAGGGGGTCGCGCTCAGAAATGTGAAAGCGGGGTCCAGAATTTATTGGTATATTAAGTGCGCCATAAACAAGTAAAAAATGCAACTGTTGCCAAAATAGCGAATTTTTATACAAAAATGTGATTGTTTGGTCAAAAATACGGTTGAAAGTAATTGTTTTTTAGTTCAAGAGAGGCTAGTGTTAGGACAATTTCCCCACATGATTTTCAACCGGAATCATTCAAAAAATTTTGTTTGGGATTGAACCAAAAGGGGTTCCGGTTGAATATCACGTCGGAAATTGTCCTAAAACTAGCCTCTCTCGCACTAGCCTCCCTCGCTTTTAGGTACCCACTGTGGGCCGCGACCCCACCCCCTTTCAAAGTTCCTGGCTACGCCCTTGACTATGGAATGATATAAAGACGTAAGATACTAGTCGCACACGTTTTGTCCATTTCACGAGTGAAATGTTATACAGTAACCATTACCTATAGCTCAGTAGGACAAAACATTTAAAACATTTTTAGCGCCAAATTAACAAGTTCAAAATCAGTCGAGAAGGGTGGTTTAAAAACCTCTCCTAAGATTCTGGCGTCCTCCAAACTGCAATATTATATCCCCCAGATTCCCCAAGTTAGATGGAAAAGCCCTAAGAGGTGATTCTTTTAGTTAACATGGTAACTGATTTAACTTTCTGAAAGGTAAACACGTCTAATTTATTGCAGTCATGACTCTTTGCAATTGCGGATACCCATAAAGGGAAAAATTTAGCGATTTTGAACCTCGCGTGAAATGTTTGTAAATTTTTTAAAAACTGTCACAAAAATTACTTTTGTCACGCAGGTATGTACCTTGAAAAAGAATGTACTATTGGAACCTGGGGAAGGTTTCCTTGACTCCACACCTCAAATGACAATGCCTTTTCATTTCAAACCTTCTTTAAGTAGTACTGTATGAGTGGGCTAATGTTGCAGTAGTCTTACATGAGCAAAGCTGAACGGCTGCCGTCCACAGTAACAAGTAGTCAGGCTAAGTGTCATGTCTTCAGCTAATTTTATCATTATGAAGCCATATTTAAAAGGAATATATTATGCAAAGATAATTTATATTTCGCCAATATCTTGGAAGCACATAGTTAAATATTTGTATGTACGGAGTGGAAGAGTATTACGAAACGAGCAAAGGTATACTTCGGGCTCTGCCTGGCTAACGCCGTGATCACATTGCATCCGGTCCGATCCAATAAAAATGGCAAGAACATTTTTTCGGATCGAATGATGTGCACTACCAATCAGAATGTAGTGCACAAAAAATCGATTGCAAACGAAATGGAACATAAACGCAAAATATCTTTATGAAATAATTTTTTAATTTTAACGCGATCAAACTTGTTCAATTAATCGCAAAATAAACGATTCGTTTAAACGAGAACTATCGAAACCGAATGAAAATTTTTGAGCACTTAATTCTGCTCATCACTATGGTAAGATAAAAATATAATACGCACGTATATATAAGGTATTTGGCCGTGTCGCAATGGACCGGATGCAATGTGGAATTTGGTCATGTCGCAATGGACCGGATGCAATATGAACAGAAATGGGATCGTATCGGACGCAATGCGATAACGGGCTAATAATAATAATCGTTTACTTGAATTCAGCTGTGGCGGGACATCCATTTTATAACTTAGTCAGTTATTTTGTATTCGGCGAAATCTCACTGGTCTAAGTAAGGTTGTAAAAACTGCAATCAGCGTCACATTTGTCGCTCAGAATTGGGGAACCATAGTGTGACCATGTCTATGCACAAACATATAGTTAGTAGTTGAATACTATTAGCGTCTCAAGATTAACCATGAACGACTCTAGGTTAGTAAGCGTGTCCGTCTGAACAACCTAGGTCAAATAAGTTTGCACTATTTAGCCCTTAAACCAGATAATATACCATTTTGTTTTGAATATATATATAGCTTCTCACGCTTGTGAGTTGCAGGTAGCTTAGAAGTAATAATTTTTGAGTCTGATACCTGTCAACTGCTATATATATCCAGTATACAAGTGAACGACACTTAGATCGAATGATATCGTTTGCACAGCAAATACGTTAATAAAACAACGGAAATTAGCTATTTCACCTGTTTTTATACGGATGAAAAATAAAGGAAAATCAGTGAAGACATAAAGACAAATATATAAATCTCAATCAAGATTTCAAGCCATCGTGGATATCGATTCAATAATTAGCTGTTGACTTATGCGTGTTCCAAAGTTCATCGCAATTTAACGGTGCCTGATAGAACTACCAGGACGAGAATAACAAATACCATTTGAAATACTTTTGTGTATAAATACAGGTTTTACTGATTTGATAGAAAAGTTCAGTTAGAGTTCAAGACCAACCATCAGTGTCAAATCTCTATCTACGGGATAAATGATTCGGCGAGTGGGGTGAGGACTAAGTCGGGGGACTAACTTTTCAAACTTATATTTTTCCTAATTTCGCAAAAGAATTTTCCGAATTTCTGCAAATTTTCCCTAATTGTTATTAATTTTCTCAAAAATTTCCTGCGCGCTCTGAGCCTCCGGAGGAGTATATATAAATATGGCTTGTTGTTCGACAGTCAGGGACGGTAACACGACCTATGGCACTACCATATTTATAGTCCTTAGCAATGAAAAGTCTTAGCTAGCTCTGTTTTACACTTTGTTCTTTTACAGTATTTTCGCGTTTGCACACCTATTATACATGTTTATCAGGATTATAAGCTACTCTAACCATCAACATATATTCATAAAGACCATCGTATTATTATAATAATAACTATTATAAGACCTTTGACCAAGTAAAGCAACTAGAATGCAAAACTAGTGCCTGAAATTGTGATGGTTACCTAACCAATATGTCTACAGTTAAAAATGTATACTAAACTATACACTTTATCAGCGCAGACTGGTAGAGTACTATCAGGGAGTAACCGGAATTTCGGTTCCGACGAAAATCGTGTTCCGGTTGCGGATACGGCAAAGGGCAAAAACCATACCGGAACTGAAATTCCGGTTTAAAAATTTTGTAAGAAATTTTCCACATTTTTGCTTATCTGTGGTCGAAACATTATGTAATATATAAACAATGATCAAATTCCAATGCAACCAAAGAAAATGAAAAGATTAACTCAGCAATTTACAGGTGTGAAACGTAAGTAAGACACAATTTCAGCAGGAATTTTTATGTCAACGTGCAGGAGTTTTTTAACAAAACAACGTCAGGTCGATGATTGTAACAGCTACTTTACACATTCAGCAGTCTGAGGGGTATGTCAGAATTAAACCGATCCAACTCCGTAACAGAGTATGCAGAAGTACTTAGCAGTAAGATTGGCTAACATAAATTGCGTAAGCACTAGCCAGTGAGCTTGCTACTTCGTAAATCAGTCTACATTTGCAGTAAAGGAAGGCGACTAGAAACAGAGAGAAAGTGATTAATTCTGCGCTCCATGCGTTATAATAAGCACATTCATTTTGACGCAATATACGCAAGGATGTATAGTAGAAGACAGTTTTTGCTCTGGGGGTCCAAAAACTGACATATTGATCGATAAATAAATATTATTTAGCTTCCTCAGTCTCTTTAAAGTCCCAAAAAGGCGATAATGACGACAATACATTAAGTTTAATGTAAAAATTGTTTTTCACACGTTTTAAATCCACAGTACCTGCATTTCTACTTTAATCTGTTTTACTATATATAGGTTTCAAGACCAGGTTCCGGTTCCGGCTCCGGTTTAAATGGACAGTTCCAGTTGCTGGTTCCGGTTATTCCCTGAGTACTATATATACCAAGATGCTAAACACTTACGTGGGCAGAATAAACAACATTTTTCAACAGTTTTAAGTTGCTTTCGAAGAATGTGAAATTGTTTTAAAGTATAAAACTCACCCCTTTTCACAAAACGCTATCCTCCTCAGTATTACGGAGCCCAAAACATTTGCAGTACTTGCTATAACCTCAATAAATTTTCAGTAAGACAAATTAAGAATTTTTCTTCGCAATGGTCGGCTGGATGACCAACCACAGGAAGGAAGAGACAGCGGTGGCGCAGCAGCCAGCTCCTCTCTGAAGGACCACACCGTTCCATTTTCTGGCACGGAGTTTCTTTTGTTTGATCTAAATGAGATCAGGATAACCTAAAAATAATGTATTTTTGACGATACAATTAAGTAGCGATGTTGTGTTGCAAATTCCGCGTTTTCCGTTTTCATTTAAAGCTTCATTGACTTCCAAGTTGAGCAGGTAGTAGGGATATATACTCTTGAGCGAGTAGTTACTGTAATCTTTGAACGCCAGTGTCCTTTTCTCCTTGCATTTGATCTACCAGCCGTCTAGATGAGCTTAATCGTATACGTCGTACCGTCTGATCCATATTAGTACAAAATAGTACAAGATGAGATTCGATTTTCCATATAATTTTCTTTGGAAGGCATAGGTACATGTTTAAAGCCACTCGAGATTAGGCATAAGATACACGTATTGATGTTCCGCTGATTGCTAGCAGAAGCATTAAAGTCGGTGACAATATGTATTCATTGTCATACTGTCCTCGAGTAACTTGTAACTGCAATTCCAATCAATTATTAGCAAATAATAAAAATTCACGATGAACACTTTTCTCAAGATCATGGCTGGCAATTTCGCATTTGGAGTTCTGTTCAGCCTCACATAGATACTTGTCTAAAAAGTACAGGCTCCCGAGTTACGCAAGATTTATACATGAATTGTAAAGAATTATAATCAATGGGGGTTGCATAGTTTTCAAATTTTCGGTGTGCTTTTGGCAACAGGTGACCATTGGGGCATATTAAGAACTCGATTCGATGGGAAAAGGTCAGGAGGTGGGAATATGCTACAGCGACCTTGATGCGTGGAGAAAATTGATTTATAAGTGGTATATAATTTTAGACCACAACGGTTGGTCGAATATAATTTCGACCACGTACGGGTCCACAATACAATTATTGCGATTTATATTTAAATACACTACATATGCCAGCATTCACCAAAATGGAACTGGAATAAAATGAGTATTTATCGGGGTCAAACTAAAAAAATTCAAGGTATAGAATCTGACAAAGTGCGCCAGAAGCCCAACCACTCTGTAGAAGAAACACTGTTTTGCCGAATACCACAACAGCAGCTCCGTTTCCACGATCTGTGTTTTGAGGACTACCGTACAACAGTAAGCTTATGATATACAGTAAAATTGCCATCATAGATACGAAGAACTCATATATACCAATGTTCCATAGTTCATCGTGAATTCTTAACATAAACATCACACATTAAAGACCTCTGGCTTAAACTAATTAGCTTCTATAATTAAATTTCTCACACAATCGTGCAAGTGCTGCTTAAGTTATTCACGCTTCTTCTTCGTCAATTTCCTCATCGTTTCTCAATATAAAAAAATATATGAATATTAACGATGCTACTATATTTAATAATTATTCCGTAGTCTGCAATGTTGTTGAGATAAACTAAGAAGTTTAAGTTTTAAAAATTAGGCTTACCGCGTCCGCCGCCATATCCTCCACCTCCATAGTCATCTCGCGGGGGTCTGAAAGGACGATCTCCCGACAGATGTCCCTCAATTAAATCCGCTGTGTCGTCGCACGCACGCTGGCTTCCCGTTATTGTTACTTCAATTTTTCCGTCGCGATTCGTCTCCTTGGGAATCTACAACGGGTGAAAAGCCAGAACTGAAACGTTACAGTCAAGCTATGTTGGTAACGGAATGACCAAACTTCAATGCAAATAATAACTGGCATTCTTAGCATTCCTAAATTGTGTCACCGTGGAATAATTTTTACGAACTTGAATAACTTATATAGCGGTTTGAAAATCGAACCAGTATTTCCGATAAAAGACGTGTACAAAACGACCTAGTTATTCAGCTACAACAGATCAAGTGGAAAAACAGGTTTAGTTTCTCGATCCGCTAAAAATTTTGATGGAGGTCCGAAACTAAGGACGCTCTCGTTCGCAACCAAGAGATGTGTCCATGGCTCATGAAATTACACATCCCCATTAAACAGGGACTTTGAAACTTAAAATTTGTTACAATTGATTTCTATGAAAACTCTTCAATAACAATAAATGATAGAAATCAGCCCTCTTTGAAAACTTGCGTTAAAAGCAGGTTTTCAACTAATTTATACCTATTTCGATCGATTGTTTCAATACACTACGTCATTTTTTGTTCCAACAATTTTTTTGTCTTAAGACCAACCTGATGATGTAGAAATCAACATTTGCGCCAGGGGCATCCGTCGTCTAGCTACACGAACCGACAATTTAAAAAATGGCAAATACCAATACCCCAACCTGGAGATGCAAGATTAACTGATCATGCTCCTACTTATCGCAGCCAATAATGGTTTTAGCTGTGTCCTTTTTATGGAGAACATATATAATTCTCTTCCGTTTGTAGATGACAAACATGACGGGTTAAAAATAAATGCATTTACTCACGTCAATTCGTGTTCCGTGAGCCTCCTGAAATCCACGAATGAACGCACCACCTTTGCCTAAAACGCAAAATGTCAGCACATCAACAGCTTCAAACGTTCGTATTTAATAATGTAATGCGAGATTCACGTTATAATGTCCCCACCAGTTGGAACTTATGTACCCCACCCTGTGGCTGGCACACCCTTCACAACAGGGTGTCTTAGACACCCTCTACTTTTTGAATAAAAGTTCATAGGGTAGCTAGCTAGCTGTTAGCTTTATTTTAGAGGTTGTCAAGCACATCATATTAGTTTTAACGTTTTTTGATGGTATCGGCCATACCGTCGGGTCAATTATACTCAACGGCGGCAGTCAGCTGTGTCTTCATTCTTTACTCAGCCTTTCAAAAATTTAATCATGGATTTTTCGATTGTTCAATACATGCATTTATTAGGATGATAGGAACTCGAAATGTGACAAACATTTTTCACGACAGAGTGTTGCTGACAGTTTCCGACAATGGTGGTATATATAAAACTGGAACATTTTGACATTCGTCAAAGAGGCAGATCAGTTTTGTGCGAATACTAGCGTTGAAATATTAGATGGATCAATTAGCAGAGACAATGCTTTCAGCCATACAGCCGCTGTGGGCATTGGCTTTAAATAATTTCATGTCATGCATACCGAAGCAGGTGTTCATTGGGGCTCCCCTCCCCCCACGAGGCCTCGAAACGAACCACCTACCCCCCCACGCGTAGTGGTGGTCTGCCCCTCCCACCGCGGTGCACCAGAGCCCGAACCCCCTCTCCCTTTGCGAAATTTTAGCAACAAGGGGTCGTTGTCGGCGAGAGGATCAACCTTTTTAGCACCCCCTGGGAACCCCCTGATTGTTTCTATCCCCTCCCCTCCCGTAACCACGCTTTCCTGAGACCTTGGACTGTCAGCAGGTAAGATTTCATGTATATATATACATAACACGTGTGTATTTTTAAACCACTCCTTCCATCAATATCGTCCACCTCATTGGTCATCTAATTTATTGTCCAACAAATGTATACACCTGTGCAATAAGAATACCGCTAAATTTTGAATTTTACTCAGATATATATAATGAATACTAATTAATTCTAAAAATATATACGTATACACATTTATTAACCATACAAACAAATAATACGAATTATAAATTTCTGACGAATTTAAGGACGTCGAACGATATACAATTTGATTCCAAGGGAGAGTTTATGTAGCTCAACGTATTTGAGCAATTCAAAGGCGGGTCCTCGGGGGGGTCAAGGCCTTGGGGGAGGTGGTGGGTATGCTGGGCTTCGGGAGGTGGAAGGATGCTTGACTTGGGGGGCCTTGGGAGGGTGCGGGTCCTCGATGGGTGGTGTGGGGCCTCGAGGGGGTGCTTGGTTTTGGAGGGGTGTGCTTGTCTTCGGGGGTGGGGTGGGGGTGGGGAAGTTCAGGGCCTCGGGGGATACCTTTGGCTGCAGGTACGGGGGCATCAGTGCAGAGCATCGGAGGGGGCGTGGAGCGAGCCCCAAGGATGGGGGATTCTGGTAGGGCCCAGCTGTCTAGGACTGCACTGGATTGATTCAAGAGCCACTTCCGAATTTATCATGCATTCTACATTTTAGTCAGAATAAAATGTTTTCAACGATAAAAATTTCTATTCAGTAGTTTACAAGATGGAAGTCACCATACTAATACTATACGGTGTCTGCCACACTATTGCAGAACAATAGGATTCCCGCGGCGCTCTACTGCCAAAATGCAGTCGCTAAGGGTGTTCCTGACAGCCTCATATTTTGTATATGGTATGGGTGTCGCTGTCACTGTCTTTACGGTATAGCATACCCTACAGGGGGACATAAGTTCCAACTGGTGGGGACATTATAACGTGAATCCCGCATAATGATGACAGGTTTTTAGTTAACAATGGCAACAGCTAGTGGTCCATGCTCCATGGTTTATGTTCAATACGCGGCAAAGAAAACAAGATTATAATAGTCATGACGACAAACGTTATATTCAATACCGTTAATAAACAATATTTTGCACAATCTCTTGGCAGTACCTAGGAGGAAACAAATTAAGTATATCCCTGTGTTACATAGCCACGCAGTAAGGTAAATTATGGCAGCAAAGCTGAAACACAAACCCAGTTTATAAAAAATGTCTGCAATCCATATCAGAAAATAACATATGCGCAACTAAACCTAAAATAATCCGGCTGACCATCTTATTTTGCTTTTTGTAAGAATGTTCATCATCATTTTCTTGGCGGTCACAAGACGCTACTTTTTCTTAGCGAATATCAAATATGTTCGCGAACACAATTTTGCCGGATTTGAATTAGCAAGAGATTTGTTCGCCAACAGCAATTGATAAATAATATGACCGTCCCGTTCATGACGTCACAGTTACATTAAATTTGTTCGCGAATAGCTTCATGTTTCAACACTAATGTTACGGAATTGTCATAACCCGAATGAACAAATTAAAGTCTGCGCTAGCAGTGAATCGAATCGGATATCCTATTTGTTCCGTAACAGTGGATTATTATTTATTTTAACCAATTTTTCAAGGCTCCAATATCAATATACTATTGTTGCTGTAACATCGTATCTCTCAGTGACGCCAGCTCAGCCAAAGAACGAGTCTAGACTCACTCCGTTTTCCACAGTGAAAGTCCAAGTTCTCCCATGTCCTAGTCATACTTCTCCATGCTAAATTACTACGAATACACATTTTAACCGGGGCTCGACCGAAGACGGGACTGTCTTCTCGCTAGTGAGTGGGCATACTTGGTCTCCCCCAGTTCGCAGGCAGCTGTCTCCGGTTCATACATCACCCCGGTTGACGATCCGGAAGGCCACCCACCATACTTCGTCGCACTCGGTTCAGGTATTGACCAGTAACCATGAACGTGAGTTGAAAAATGGCTCCACTTCTAACCTGTCCATAGCCATCTAAAAAGTGTGGAGGGAGAAACTTTGGGGGACCAATAAATTGTTGGGATTTTGTTGAACATGGAGGTATCGGCCGAATGGAGGACGAACATGAGGAAAATCTCACGGACATGGCGATTTGGAAAGTCGGGGAAACCGCTCCCCCACAGTGGACAGGCCAGACTCGCATCCCGAGTGGCTATTACTTATTACAGGGTTACAATCTAGCAAAATGCGTACGTTGACACCTTCGTTCGGCTGTATGTTCCTGATTACTACCAAGGACTGTCTAAAATTTATTACGTCATGTGGAGATGTTTTCATGTGAAGAAGGCAAAAAGCTTTCTCTGTGAGCCCAAAAATATAAAGAAAGTATGAACCGCGAAGCACTCATTTTTGCGAGGGTTCCACAGTTGGGCCCCAATTTTAGAAAACCAGCGCTCCATAATCCATGACCACGTTCAACTACTAGTAACTCTATCGAGATTGCAGAGCCCAGTAAAGCGTAGGTACGCCTACACCTTTTGCGTGCTCAGCAAATTAGGTCTCGGTTGCGTATGTCGATATGCTATATGTGGATGTCACACAATACCGCACAGTTAGAACAAAACTAACACCGGCAATGAGTTTTCCATTGCCGAAAACCCCCAAGTGCAAGCTATCAGCCTCCCAGAACGACACAATAAAATTAGGTAGTAATTTTGGGTCGAGGAATCATGGCGGCGCCACACCCCCGTATTTATGGAACCATTTGTTGCAGAGCAAAACCAACACTGGAAATGCATTTCTCAAGCACGAAAATCCCCAAAGAAACTTTTCAGCCGCCCAGGACGTCAGAAAAAATTTTCGAATTTTGGGTTGAGGAACAACGACGGTGCCATACCTCACACCCCATAACCGGAGCCTTAATCGAAAAACAAAAAGAAGCATCAGCATTTATCATTGTACTATGAAATAAAACCAACCAGAGAAAAAATCGAAGGTTGAGATAAAAATAACTTTGCTTCAGTGAAGGGTACTAAAATGTGGTAAAAACCCCTCATTTGACCCAACCCTGAACCATGGGGGCGGCATACCCCCGTACCCATAGAACCATGGATCACAAAGCAAAACCAACGTTTGCAATGAGTTTCCCATGCCCAAAGGCGCCCAAGTAATAGTAATCAGCCGCCCAGGTCATCATAAGAAATTTTCAAATTTTGGGTCGATGAACCATTGGGGCGCCAAACCCTCGTACCTCAAAACCCCCTAACTCCAGAACCGGAGCTTTAAAATCGAAGACCAAAAAGAGGCATCGGCATATTTACAATGAAATAAAACCAACCAGAAAAAATCGAAAGTTAAGATAAAAATAACCCTGCTTCCGTGAACGGACTAAAAAGGGGTAAAATAGGGCAAAAAACCCATATTATGATCCCTGATACAGATCTCAAATCAAGAAAACGATCGGGGATGTACACGGTCAGTCCACTATGCCGGTTCGAATGAGCTCAAGATCATGAAAATAGGTTAAGTCGCTCCCGAGTTATAGCCGATCACCCACACAGAGACGGAATTTAAACTAATATACAAAAGTAATAAATTACACAAAGTGACCGGAGCAAAAGGCAAAGTATTTCGTATTTTATTTGTGTATACACGTATTTTAACTAAATATTTGGTCAATTTATAATACGGAAGTATCACATTTTAGGCAATTCATGTCACTAGTTAAGTTATTTAAAGCTCGCTAGTTAATAACATAAACTAATTATCCTAATTAATTATGTATATATATATAACTAATTAGCAACCATGATAAAATCATAGAGCTTTAAACGCCACATAGGTATTCATGAGCAGCTACATAAAAAACCCCGTGTGCGATTTATTTTTCATTTCTGAACACTGAAAATTTTCAAAAAAATTTACTAATTAATAATTAATTAGTAATTAGCTAATTAACAACTAAATAGCATGCTCTACACTAGCAATGAAACTTATTAACATGATAGCATGTAACTTCTTCGAACAGTAATAAACACCAAATTCACAATCACCAAAATAACAGCTTTACACTAATTATTCATTGATAATGCTAAAAATAGGCTGACACTGTTAACTAATTAGTTAATTACTAATTAACTGAAGTAAATTTTAACAAAATCTGTCGCACCTGTGCGATATGAGGACTTTCAAACAAGTTTTTTACATCGGTCTAGTAGTTATTGAGGAGTGCAACGGACGGGCTGACAGACGGCGCCGAAATTTCACCTCTGACGAAAAGAAAAACGCTTCGCTTCGCTCAAAATTTCACCCCTGCAATACACAATCCCCACTACGCTCTGATAATTACAAAGCGTTTTGTGCATAGCGCTGCCAAACAAATTTGTGCGTACAATATCCACTTACCGATAACGCGACCCACATCGCTTGGATCAATTGCCAAAATGCAACTCATGTTCAGTTCGACAACTGGACGACTACAACGAAAATGTTGATTATACAATGAAATATAGCAGCTGTAACAGAGATTTATCTACAGTGAAAAGCAGGTGTAACAGAGATATCTACAGTGAAAAACCTATGCATAAGCTAAAGTTCATATGCCAATATAAAGAATTATGCTGAACTTGCTCGAAAACTAATTTTCAGCTAGAGAACATTAAATACTCCAATTACCGAAAGGAATACTCGAAATACTTGGTGAAACATGAAATTATAATTTGCACAAAAAACATGGTCTACACGGCTTAAATTTGTTCAAAACTTGCTGAAATATTTATTTCGTTTCCATTTAGAATTGGTTGCAATGGATGGTGTCTCAACATGGAATTCACAGACATCAGTTTTCAACAACGAGATGAGTTTAAATGCTTTTTGAAGCAAAACAATGCACTGAAATTTATATTATCGCCAACAGAAAGTAGTATGAATAAACACTGCAAGTTTTACCGTCCACTTCACGAATGCCTCTTCTCAATGTGGTCGGTTACTACCGGAAACGAATCCATTGTTCAAGATAGTGCGGAGAAGGATCAAAGCCGTCACAGCTGCATCTAATATGACTGACATCCCAATTACGTGAAAAGATCACTTTACGCTTCATACTCGTACTACTGCTAGCTGTCTTATCGCCAAGATGGTGAGTGCTGACCATGTAATTTAAAGCCACACTCAGCTATATAAGCCTTCAAAACACAAAATGAACTAACGAATATCAACTGTTTTGCTCGATAAGTTGAGAAGATAATATCACTTACTGTGGTCGCAACAATGTAGAGCAAAATATGCTGCTAATCGTCGGATAACTCGAGCAATTTCCAAAATTCAAATTTAGACTGGCTCGTAGTTTCATGGTACATGCCGGTTTTATACCTGCTCTAAAAGGTCATCCTTGTAAACAAAATAGCAGTCGCCTGTTCAAGTATCGAAACAAAACAGCCAGTTCCTCCCAGGACTATTGTTTATAACCGAACGCAACGAAATAAATTCCAATATTTGCTATTCATAGACGCAACTTCAGGGCACACCAGACAGGTATTGCCGCAATTTCTTCTAAAAACGGCTACGCCGAGCACCGTACGACTCGGTTTGATAAGAAAAATCTCCTTCAACATAAACAGATAGAACGTTATAGACAGTTCAAGTAACCTTGAGGGGAGGTAAGGTGTAACAGAAAAGGAACGGTTTAGAGCACGGGTTCGCGGGCGGCAGCCCCCAACACAGTGTAAGAGCAATATAAGAACACTTAGGCTAAGGTTTAGTATGCCAAGAACAGTATGGCCTACTCGTATTTCCAGCCATCAGGCTCACCAAGGCCATTATAATAAAAAAAATTTTATCACGGATAATTTATCTGCGTTTTGATCCTGTAAGTAGTAATCATTGCTTAGAATGGATATACTGCTCTCATATACATCTGTAGAACAGCAAAATGGAAAACGCGAAAATTAACGAACTTTATTAGTAACAAATATATTGATAGCACAATAAACCCATGTAGCACAGGCAAAAACATATGCATATTAATGCAGATACTAATGTGCTGAAACAAATTAAACCGTACATCAAGCGGAAAAATTAAAAAAGGGAGCAAAATTTCAATAAAAGCAAAATTATCCGTCCCATGAACAATGTCCTAACATTTCGGAAATACATAAACTACGTCAGATTACGCTGCTTTACACAACACAGGCCATTATGCGCAAAATATTCTTGCAATCCCGCAAACATCAAACTCTAATTCTTAACTCTGTTGCGGTTTCGCCAGAGAACCAATTCGCTACATTTTATCATAGTGAGAAAATTCCAACCTGGAAAATCACCACAAACATTATGTTGCATTTCATGAATATATAATTCAAAACGGAGAAAATTATGTGCAACGATACAAGGGAGCGACAAAAAGAATCACACAAATATTTTAATGTGAAACAAGTGTTTCGTTGCATTAATTGCCAAGTTCGGGTTCCAACACCTAGTTCAATGTTTAAATAAACTTCATACCTTCAGGTGATTTCAAAAACCTACCAATGGGGAAGTATCCCACTGACTCCATCAGTATACAGCA
This sequence comes from Trileptium ribeirensis, assembly GCA_030248225.1. Lineage (NCBI taxonomy): Eukaryota > Metazoa > Nematoda > Enoplea > Enoplida > Thoracostomopsidae > Trileptium > Trileptium ribeirensis. Next base: position 9,185 of record JASANE010022059.1, on the reverse strand, counting down.
CATAAAGTTCTGGAATGGTTTGTATTGACATATCGAAAAAACATGTATGGTATATGTAGTTAAAACGAAAGCTAAACATTCTGTCTTCACCGATGAATGTTATAATTGCTACACCAACACGCGGAATTCGTGAGACTCAGCTCCCAAAGAAACCCAGTCTTCTACCATCGCCCACCACCACCACCGCCGCCACTAGTACAGTCGCGTGCAAAGTGACCGGGCTCACCACATTTATAACAGCTACCGCCGCCGCCTCCACCACCGCCACCTAAAACGATACGAAAAAGAATAACTAGTAACATTACATTAAAGAGAAATGTTCGTTCGCGCCAAGCCAAATAATTGTCTATTATAAAATACTATCGTTCGTCCTGTTTTACGGGTACGTTGAAGCGACAGGTATACTATCAGAAAGAACACAGTATGCTTTCAGCACCAAACGCCTGCTAGAAGAGGGTTTTCCGCTACGAAGAAACAAGTGAATAGTGGTAGTTCGTAGTTGTACCTGAAGTCAAATCAGACTGGAAGTTGCCAAAATACTGATAAAAGCAACAAAATTCTGACCTGGATAAAGTATTTGCACCTTACTTCAAACCCAAATTTGTCTATTGTAATTTCTATTGAGAAAATACTGATGGTATATTATAAATCCTAAGGGTACATATTATCACAATGTAAACCAACTAACGCAACTTTTTCTGAAGTAGGAACAACTCAACGTACGCGATTTTGATAAAAGATTGGTAGGTTCTTTTAGTGTACAAGCCACAGCAACTATACACTAGACATCATGCCTGTTGGTTCATGTACACATATGCCAAGAATATTATATTTCAGCGGTTACTATGCTATTACACGATAACCACTAAAATCAACGGATTTCGGCTTAAAACTGCAATTTTTATCTCTACTCCTGCAAGACATAAAAATGGTTTTACCATATCTGTCTAAATACAACCAATGGTAATAAAATCCCCGATATTCGCCAATCTGTGAGCCATAGCCGTTGTAATGAAACTTCAGGTTCGCGTGTGATGTGGAAGTTTGTTGTTCGCCTCACAAATAATAGTTGAAATTACCTACTGGATATACCCCACGGTAAATATATTCAAGTCTACTATAAAAACTACGTTGAATGACTGGATAGCCAAGCATTCATTTTCCTTATGCCTAATACGACAAATTCCTCTGACCAGAAGAACAGAAATGTTTACTAACAACCACATTTCACTTTGAAACGCTACAGGTAATGTAAGCAGTTCAAAATCTCCCAGATTCAATAATCCCAGGCCCACATGCGTCCAGCTCCCATAAATCTTAATTATTCACTGTCCAAACCGCGTTCTACTACACTTAATATGAGATAGTAGAACCAAAAAGGCGGCGTTCATGTTTATTTGTGTGCAGCAACTGCCACCATAGCCAGTATGGTCACAACAGTTGCACGCACCTGAACTCGACTGCAGCGGAAATATCAGAAGATGTATCCGTTGTGCAATGGTTGTAACCACAGATCTAATGAGTGGAAAAAACACTTGCCTGTGCATTTGCAATGTCCATTGCAATCACGACGTGCGTTGGACACTACCGCATTCGCACGGGCAATAAAATTAGTGGTGGCACTTCAACGTGCAATGGTTATCACGATCGCTCGGCTAATGAGTTTTACGTTTGCACGCTATAGTGCAACGGTTTGCACCGCTGCAAGTGTTAGCGCAATGGTTTTCAAAAGTGCACTTGGTGCATTGGTCTACATGTAATGCATCATTCACTGAGAAGTGCGTGCACGAATTGCACACCGTAAGCTATTGCAGCAAAATGTTGTAAGAAGACAAAAATGTCATGACATTAATGCTATTGCAAACATAGCGCAATCAATAGCACAAGCTAAAATATTGCTGCTACTACAACGTTGCTTCTTATTGCACCCTCAATAGCAGAAGCAAAAATATTGTCGCTACAATAATAATGGCTTGTGCTGCACAAGCGCAGAACGGTCGAGTTATTGCTGCGTCAAAAGCAGCTAGTTGGTATTGCAGCAACAATATATGTTATTGGAGCCCCCTTCCAGTTTGATAGTGGTGTCCCCCTCCAGTATGTTATTTGTGCCAACTCTGGTTTGATAGCGGCGTCCCCTCCAGTTTGATATTGGTGTCCCCTCCAATTTGACATTGGTGCCCCTTCAGTTTGATATTGGTGCCCCCTCCAGTTTGACATTGGTGCCCCCTTCAGTTTGATATTGGTGACCTCCTCTTGTTTGATATTGGTTCCGCCCTCCAGTTTGATATTGGTGCCCCTCCAGTCTGATATTGGTGCTTCCTCCAGTTTGATATTGGTGACCCACACCAGCAGGATATTGGTCCCCTCCAGTTTGTTATTGGTGCCCCTCCTGTTTGATATTGGTGCCACTCCAGTTTGATATTGGTGAACCGCTTCAGTTTGATAGTGATGTCCCCCTCCAGTTTGATAGTGATGTCCCCTCTAGTTTTATATTGATGTTCCCGTCGTGCTGGAGTCTAGATAACCAAACCAACGTACTCAGCGAACCAAAAATCTTATACAGATTATGCTTGATATTATAAGAATATAGCCAAATTGGACTCTAGATAACAAAACTATCGTATTCAGCGCGCTTGATAACCGAATAAACGCTCGATGCTATTTAAACATTACTATTTCGGTTAAAAGCTGGAGGAGGCACCAATATCAAAAACCAATATTAATATCAAGCTGAAGGAGGCACCAATATAAAACTGGAGGGGGCACCAATATCATACTGGAGGTGGGACCAATATCCAGCTGGAGGGGGCAGCAATATCAAACTGGAGGGGCACCAATATCAAACTGGAGGGGGTAACAATATCAAACTGCAGGAACACCAATACCCAACTGGCGGAGGGCATCAATATAAAACTCAATGGAGCACCAATATCAAACTGGAGAGGGCACCAATATCAAACTGGAGGGGGCACCAATATCAAACTGGAAAGGGCACCAATATCAAACTGAAGGGGTGCTAATATCATACTGGAGAAGGCACCAATATCGAAGTGGAGGGGTTCACCAGTAGCAAACTGGACGGGCACCATATTAAACTGGAGGAGGCACCAATATTGAACTGGAGGGGGCACTAATATCAAACTGAAGGGGTGCTAATATCATACTGGAGAAATCACCAATATCAAAGTGGAAGGGTTCACCAATGGCAAACTGGACGGGCACCAATATCAAACTGGAGGGGTGCCAATATAAAACTGGAGGAGGCAATAATATCAAACTACAGCGGAACATCAATATCAAACTGGAGGGGGCACCAATATTAAACTGTAGGTGGCACCAATATTAAACTGGAGGGGCACCTATACCAATCTGGAGGAGCACCGTTATCAAACTCAGCGAGCATTATATTGTTGCTACAATACCAGCTAGCTGAGTTCTGTGTTTGTGCAACACAAACCAATATTATTGTAGGATATTATATTGGTATATTGCCAATATTATTGTAGCGGCAATATTTTTGATTCTGCTAATGAGGGTGCAATAAAAGCCAATGTTATTGCAGCGGCAATATTTTAGCTTGTGCTATTGATTGCGATATGTTTGCAATAACATATTGGCATGACAATATTGTTTTCTTACAACATGGTCGCTGCAATAGCTTACGGTGTGCATGCAATTCGTGCACGCACTTCTCCGTGAATGATGCATAAGCATAATCAGAGGCTTTTGTCGATGTATATGCGCGCAAAAATTCTCGAGTAATTGTTTATACCATTGCTTGCTGATAGCGCAATGTTTATTTTGTTTTCTTAAATTGTACCCTACAACAATTTTAGTGAGGATGGGCACTGGTTATATTTATGCCACCGGCGACATTAAACTCTGAAAACACGATTTTAGTTTTACACAGCTGTAACGTTTATATTGGTCATCGATGCGGTGGTCAATCCCTTGGCTCCAAAAGGAAAATGACATCACAATTTGGCCCGGATGTAAGTACGATATTTTGGCCCTAGGATAGCCAGAATCAGTTATGAGATGAATAATTATATATACATGACACTCTTTCACAAGTAATTGTTATTGGAAATATAATTTGCTTAGACAAAAATATCAGACAAATAAACCGGAGCTTACGTCTAATTCTAGCCTGTAGATAAAGATAAAATTTTAGAGGGTGGAAAATTGTAATAACCTTCCCTGAACTAGCGCTCGTTACTGAAATTGCTATTTGCCTAACAAAATTAATTTAAAAAGGTTACATAAAAATATAGACATTTTATAGGTAGAATATGGTGTCGTGGGAAGCTGGAAAAGCCGAAACAATACTCTAAAGATTATAAATTTCGCGAAATCACTTGTTACAGTAGCGGGAGGAACTGAAGGGACAGCTGAAGTGATGAAGTTCCACGTTATTTTCGTCACTTTATAAAACCGAAACCGGTTCTGAATTAGTTAAAAATGAGTTATGAGCAACGCCGGGATTCTAATGCTTTTCGTTTTTGTATCTGGTAAAAAGATATTTTTCCGATGTCAACAATCATAGCTATGTTATTAACGAAAAAGAAAATATGTAGCAAGTTACAAGGTCGCACACCTATAATTAAACAAATTTTATAAACAATGGTACAAACGGTATAAACAAAGCGATATATGGTCAAAATGGCATAAACAATTCTTGGAGACTTTTTCCACGCTTATACGTCGACAAATGCTTGTGCTTACGTTTACACGGAGACCAATGCACGAAAGAATGCACTTGTGAAAACCATTGCATCAACACATGCAGTGGTGCAAACCCTTGCACTATATCGTGCAAATGTAAAACTCACTCCCGAACTATAATGATAACCATTAGACGTTGAAGCGCGACCGCTGATTTCATTGCCTGTGTGAACGCAATAGTATCGTCAACTGCACGTCGTGATTGCAATGGACATTGCAATTGCACAGGCACGTGCAATGATTATATTTTTGCACTCGTGAGAGCTGAGGTTATAACCATTGCACGAGGGATGCATCTGGTATTTCCATTGCACTCGAGTTCTGGTGCGTGCAACTGTTGTGATCATACTGGTTATGGTGCGCAGTAGCTGCACACAGATAAACGTGAACGACGCCAAAATACAAATAAAAGCAAAGCTATTTCGGTTGAAATACCTCCATAACCGCCGCGAAATCCTCCACCACGTCCGCCGTAACCACCTCCTGAAAGTTAATTAAAATCACATTTAGCGGTGTAGCAGCTACATAGTGGAACAGTATTATCTGTGCCGACTGCGGGATAGCAATCAACACCACGACAGCTTAGTAAACATACCTTCAGATCTGCCCATTTTTCACCGAAACCACACCCTGACAATAAAGATAATAATATATCCGGTGCCATGCTATACTTATTTAGATATATGTATACGTGTAATTATATTACATGCGTAGGTTCCATGTATAGTTGCAGCATTTAGACGAGCCAAAATTGTGCACAATGTGTATGTCATGCCTATACATACAGTCTGCACTGCGTCCACGGAACCTATACAGGTTGAACTCCAGAAAATAACCGATATGTCAAAAGAAAAAACAGTTAATATAATAGTCACGAACGGAAACGTGTACAAAAAATAAACGTAACTACTTATGCTTGTATATATTTAAATACAGGATTTTTTTTGCAAATTTGCCGATTTTTGAGTATGAATTTTGAGCTCATAAGCTAAATCAGTTTATAAGCCCATTTATTCGGCAATGTGGATCACCAACCTAACGGAATAAAACAAAACTTTGAACTTACTCAGCACAGGAAATAAAATTGTTGTACCAAGAGTTTATAATCAAATTTTTGAAGAATAGTATACTATTACATTCGGTCGCACTCATGTGTTAAGCCTTTTATCCGGTGTTGTGGTCGTATTCCAGCTTAACCACAAGGTTGGATGAGGGGGATCCAGCTATCCAGTAACCAATGAGAGCTGAGCAAGAATATGAAGCCACCGACGAATGATACTCCTGCTTTATATTTCATTCGCTGTTGGTACATGGAAAACCCCAACGAAACTTGGGGAGTACGCGATACCCCCAAAGAACTTTGGGGGTGAGGCAACAAGAAAAACAAACACACCATCGGATAAGACTAAATACAACAATATTACCAAGTGTCATACTGTTCTATAAAACTTTGACAGTGGAAAATTGCTTGTACTAAACACCAAATGGGGAAGTAGAGAATAATGATTATTGTGATCTAGAAGTCAAAATCCAGAAGGTACATTCTTTCAGCTCAACCTTTCAAAGAGCTCACCTCAGTGATTGCCGAGACCTGTGGCTCTTTTAAAATATTTAATTGACAAAAATTAACAAAATTTCGCCGCAAAGGCCGGTGGAATGACCAACAACAGCGCAAGGCAGACACACCGCCAGCTCTCTGAAGGTTCAAACCGTTCCATTATCTGGCACAGCTTCCCTTTTTGTTTGATCTAAATGAGATCACGACAACCTAAAAATAATGATTTTTGACGATAGAAACAAGTGCGAAGTTGAACTATTGCATTTAACCTCTTTTTAATTATAGCTTCATTGGTCACGTGTGAATAGTGATACTCTCCAGCTGAAATTCCAATTGTTCAAGCGAATAGCTACAGCAAACATATCCCAGTAAGTTTGATGGTTGAGCTCGATATTAGTTGTTGTTACACCAACTTCGGATGTGTTATGCACTGTAAATAAACTTGTTTTCTTTAAATAGCACTGTATTATAAGCGCCTCGGTGTGCGAATTCCTAGCTGCCGCGAAAATCAGACTATAATTAACGATATTTTGGAAAACGGACAATTAGCTATGTAGCAGGGAATAACCGGAACTCAAATTTACCAGAACCAGAGCCGTCCATTTAAACCCGATCCGGAACCTGGCCTTTGAACCTTATATATAGTAAAACCGATGAAACAAGAAATGAAGGTACAGTGGATTTAAGAGTAGCTTTTACATTAAACTTAATATATTGCAATGGTATTATTGCTTTTCTGAAACTTTAAAGAGGCTGAGGAAGCCAATAATGTTTATTTATCGATCAATATGTCGGTTTTTGCCCGAGCAAAAAATGCCTTCCACTATACACCCTTGCGTCTACTGCGTAAAAATGAGTGTGGTTACAACGCATGGAGCGTAGAATAAACACTTTCGCTCTGTCTCTAGTCGCCTCCCTTACCTACATATAGGTTTGTTACATGTTGTTCTGTAGGAAATTTGAAGGTTTACTCGCGCATTTTGAATGCCACTGCACACTTCTCGGATTACGGTGTTACATGTCATTGCGAATGTTGTATCCATAATTTCATTACACTGTTTTTACCATTTTTTGATGTTTGCACAAAGAGTTGGCTCCCTACTTTTCTCAATGTTCCGCCGCCGCTGATCTAAATGCGATAAATGAGACAAGTGTGTTCAATAAATACAGTTCATTGCCAAAGACGTGGTTTCGAGCTGCGCTGCAGATAACATTATTTTGCTTCAATGTAGACTGATTTACAAAGTTTACAAGCGCACTGGCTGGTGCGTAACGCAATTTATGTTAAAAAAGTTTACGTTAAGTACTTCTACGTACTTCATACTCTGTTACCGAGTTGTACCGGATTAAATCGAATATACCACGCAGACTTCTGAATGTGTACAACAGCTGCGACAAGCATCGACCTGGCTTTTTTTTGTTAACAAACTCCTGCAGGTTAAGATGAAATTTTTTACTGAATTTATGTGCCCTACTTATATACGTTTCTCATGGTAAATTGCTAAGTTAATCTTTTCTTTTGCTTGGTTGTACTGGAGCTTGATCATTGTATATATTACAATTACGTTTGGACAACAAATGATGCAAAAATGTGGAAAATTTCAAACAAAATTTTTAAACCGGAATTCCGGTTCCGGTATGGTTTTGCCCTTTGCCGGAACAGCAACCGGAACACGATTTTCGCCGAAACCGGAATTCCGAATACTCATTGCTATGTAGTGTTGCAATAAATTATAAATTAACCAGTACAAGATATGGACAAGATGGACATTCGTTTGGAGCGTCGGCGTCGCATCTTTAGGTAATTAAAAGTGCTATGTTGTTGCTTCCCTTGTTGTAGGGAGTAACCGGAATTAAGGTTCCGGCGAAAATTGTGTTCCGGGGTTGCGGTTCCGGCAAAGGGCAAAAACCATACCGGAACCGGAATTCCGGTTTAAAAAGTTTGTTTGAAATTTTTCACGGTTTTTGCTTCATCTGTGATCCAAACATATGTAATATATATTATACAATGATCAAGCTCCAATACAACCAGCTGTTGTACACATTCAGAAGTCTGCGTGGTATATTCGATTTAATCCGGTACAACTCGGTAACAGAGTATGAATTACGTAGAAGTACTAAACGTAAACTTTTTTAACATAAATTGCGTTACGCACCAGCCAGTGCGCTTGTAAACTTTGTAAATCAGTCTACATTGAAGCAAAATAATGTTATCTGCAGCGCAGCTCGAAACCACGTCTTTGGCAATGAACTGTATTTATTGAACACACTTGTCTCATTTATCGCATTTAGATCAGCGGCGGCAGAACATTGAGAAAAGTAGGGAGCCAACTCTTTGTGCAAACATCAAAAAATGGTAACAAACAGTGTAATGAAATTATGGATACAACATTCGCAATGACATGTAACACCGTAATCCGAGAAGTGTGCAGTGGCATTCAAAATGCGCGAGTAAACCTTCAAATTTCCTACAGAAGAACATGTAACAAACGTATGTGTAGTAAAGGAAGGCGACTGGAGACAGAGCGAAAGTGTGTACTCTAAGCTCCAAGTTTTGTAAGCATATCCGATTTGACGCAGTATACGCAATGGTGTATAGTGGAAAGAATGTTTTGCTCTGGGTGTCCAAAAAATCGACATATTTGATCGATAAATAAACATTATTAGCTTCCTCAGTCTCTTTAAAGTTTCAGAAAGGCAATAATACCATCGCAAAACATTAAGTTTAATGTAGAAGTTATTTTTAATGCATTTTAAACCCACTATACCTTCATTTCTTCCTTCATCTGTTTTACTATATATAAATTTCGAAGACCAAGTTCCGGATCCGGTTTAAATGGACGGTTCCTGGTTCCGGTTCCGGCAAATTTCGGTTCCGGTTATTCACTGCCTTGTTGCTATT
>JASANE010022057.1:0-39100 GCA_030248225.1 Trileptium ribeirensis | reverse complement strand
TTAGAGGTTAAATTACTGAATTAATGCATAAAATACGGTATATTGCGGTCTTCACGATATAAAAACCTTAAAAACAAGGATATGGCTGACAGCTTACGAAGCTACTTTTTGTGCCACAGTACCATTGTATGTAGTACTCTACAGCTACTGTGTAGCCCTTTTCTGAGCAATTATATACATTAATTCTAGTCCGCAGCAGCAGGTATCCGGCAGGAAGTTTCAGATCACATGAAGTAGGTATTTACGCATATAGCTATCAGGGAGTAACCGGAATTCCGGTTCCGGTTCCGGCGAAAATTGTGTTCCGGTTCCGGTTCCGGCAAAGGGCAAAACACATACCGGAACCTGAATCTTTTGATTTAAATTTTTGTTTGAAATCTTCTACGTTTTTGCTTCATCCTGTAATCGAAACATACTAGACCTCATACAATGATCAAGCTCCAATACAACCAAGCAAAAAAAAAGATTAACTAACCAATTTGCCGTGTGAAACGTAGGGGCACATAATTTGAGCAGGAATTTTTCATAATTACCTGTAGGAGTTTGTTAAATCAAGGCCAGGTCGATAATTGTAGCAGCTATTTTACACATCCAGAAGTCTGCGGGATACGTTTGACTTAAACCGGTCCAACTCGGTAACAGAGTATGGCTTAGCGCAGAAGTACTTAGGGTATGCTTGGCTAACATTAATTGCGTCAAGCACCGGCCAGTGCGCTTGTAAATTTGGTAAATCAGTCTAAATTGAAGTAAACTAACGTTATCTGAACGCAGCTAAAAATTGCTTTCTTGGCAGTGAACTGTATTTATTGAAACCGTGCGAGCAGCATCACAGTGTGTCTCATTTATAGCTTCTGATTAGAAGGTTATCATCATTATGATCTAACTGACGGTCACTTTTTGTCCAACGCTAGTCTAAACAGTGTCTCTGACCACTGATCAGAAAATTACCGTCTATCTATTATTTTCACTTAGAATCATATAAACCAATAATTTTAAGTTTCCTACAGAAGAACATGCAATAAACGTATGTGTAGTAAAGGGAGGCGACTGGAGACAGAGCGAAAGTGTGTATTCTACACTCCAAGTTTTGTAATCACATTCGATTTGACGCAGTATAAGCCATGGTGTATAGTGGTAAGACATTTCTTGCTCTTAATGTCCCAAAAACCGATATATTTGATCGATAAATAAACATTATTAGCTTCCTCAGTCTCTTTAAAGTTTCAGAAAGGCAATAATATCATCGCAATACATTAAGTTTAATGTAAAAATTACTTCTTAATGCGTTTTTAAATCCACTATACCTTCATTTCTTCCATCATCTGTTTTACTATATGATAAATTTCGAAGACCAAGTTTTCGAGTCCCGGTTCCGGATCCGGTTTAAATGGATGGTTCCGTAGGTGGTTCCGGTTCCGGTAAATTTCGGTTCCGGTTATTCCCTGGCAATAGTGCGATGAATACCTTATCCTCAGAAAATTTATTAAATATGCTATATTTACTTATTCAATGTTAAAGTCATGCCGTGTATTTAGCCAGCAACGTATTAACCAAAACACTAATTGCAATTTTTTGCTATGGTAGTTTGGTACCGGTACAGGCAACGTTTTTACCGGTATGGATGGTACACCGGTTGAACCGTAATGCAAATAAATAAATACCCTCCTACTGCGTAATCTATGTTCTTTATGTGTTGTGATGCCCAAATAAACTTGAATTGCTCTCACCAGCCATCATGTTTTATTTTGCAAAAGTGCGTTACCCGAACTCCTCCAATTCATGCCAAAATTAGCTATTTTATGTTCGCTAAAATTGTTTGTGAACGAAGTTTTGTCCAATTTTAAACCGAAAACGGTTATGTTCGCTATAACTGATAAACAACAAAATTATACACAATCAAGATGGTCCGAGGTTTCAGGTGGGGTAGCCGTGTCCCCGGTGGAAGGACAAGGGATGTTCGCGTGCACCTGAGGGGTTAGAGCAGGTGTGGCCCCGCTGGAGCTTCCAAACGCACCTCCTGTTCTCGGCGCCTGGAACACTTCCAGGTGGCGTCCGGAATCTTAATTTGGGGTAACCCCTATGAGCATGTAATGTACAATGTATCCCCTTTCTATTATACCGCCACTTTTGCATTCGGTTTTTTCGGAAACTCAGTCATATGTTAATGCAAATCTAGTAATCATCATGGAATTGTCATTGGCAGAATGTGATTCACTGATGATGGGCTAACAGTTAATTGATTCATTTCTTACTTGCTCCATAACAACGGATTGATTAAGATTAGTAATATTTCGAAATTTGTTGTACAACGAGATGCATATAAGAAACATATATATATACTGCTCACGAGCAAGAATATAGTACTGAGATTTTTCTTGTATAATTAGACCAGGATAGTAGAATATTAATGATATTCATACCTGTATCTTGATATGAGGGAGACTTTAATAATCATTCGTGAAATTTTCGTAAACGATGTTATGCAAATATGGTCGCAATGGCTACATTTCAAGTCTGGTCATCTATCAGAGGCCATATCCATCTAGCACTATTGCTTTTCGAGAATAATTCGTATCCCTCCCCCACCCAAGCAAAGTAGCGATGTTGGATTAAAATTGTAACCACAGATCGCAAACCTATTTTTGTTGAGTTATCAAATACTTCGATAGTCGCATGTTTTCGATTCAATAACGACCAGATTTGTGGATTCGCGTGGCTATGAATATGTAATTATTTTTTTATTATAATTATATATAGTTATTAATAGTAGCGCCAATTGTTTTTTATTTATTCAAATATATATTTCAAGTTGACGCATAATTATGTCGTACGCTGTGACCGAACACTTATTAATTAATTCATCTGCCGACAAGGAAACGAATTTAGCAAGGTTAGTGTTTTACGGAGACGGAGCAAACATAACGAGCTGTGTTTCCACTGACGGTCCCAATGCGAAAACTCGTGAAAATTTCTTTTGTTTGTCGCAGTCAATAATAACTCATCTTCGGGTGGATGGATATCAGTAAAATTTTTGTTCGATATCAAAAGAGATAACGATGGGAGCTGCTCAACCTGACTATATTATACCATTTTATAGTGTTTTAGGCGTTTTACCGTCGACAAAACAGATTTTCAAAGCGTGCAGGGCATCAAAAATGTCTTATATGTAGACGTTCTTAACGATGAGTTCAATGATTTAGTTTTCTAGAGTCCAATACGAACATTTTATGCTATTTCTGACGTTTTTAGTGGGTTTAAAGTCAATGAACCGGATTTTCAGAATATGGTATTCAGTACTTTGGTCATGTATTCCGTAAACCACTGGTCTGTATAATAGGTTTTTGATACGCTGCATACGATGATTTGGGTATCTACAGACAAGCACAAATGCTTGATGCGTTGTCAGCTGTTTTCGAATACATTTAGGGTCGATGAGGTTTTAGATTTATCAATGGCTTCAGGGTTCCAGAGGATTCAGGGTGCTATATACATCAAACACAACTTGATACTTGTGATTACACAAAACCAGAACATAAAAATGAAACCACGTCCGATTCGTTTCAGATTCGCATGCAAGATAATAGTTTAAATATTAGGCTTGTGATAGATATATATATTTGTACAATAGTTTTGTTGAATTTCCGCATGGATATGATTACATATTGGTAGCTTATTTTGCCTTTCCCAGGTGACACATTTTGAGAAAAAATACCTATTCTAGGATAACACGTATTATATTTTTTCGCTGAGTAATCTTAAAGCTCTTCGCTCCCATTAAATATTTTACAATTCTATTTACTCCAGATATGGTTCAAAGAATGGCAAATTTACTTTCAAAACAAAAAAAACGTAAAATTTTAGCTCAACAAGTTTTTTTATAAAATGTAGGCAATGTGTATAAGCCTGGCCGGATTCGTTCTTCGTAACATCTTTTAACCAAACAACGCCAGGTGCGTGTTTGTAATAGCTGCTTGATCAATTTGGTGAGCCGCGATGTGTTCACCTAAACATATTTGTTGTTATATTTCCGGAATGTTTTTCAGTTACTTTCTCTCATTTCCGAATACCACCCACGTTCGTGCCTCCTACTCGCCCGAAACGCACCTTCCTTTGTTAAAAAAACTATATTAATGATTTATTAATGTCTTTAGATTAATATTTTCTGTGTATTAAACATTTTTCAAACATTAATTACTACTATTTTTTGTGTTAAAACATTATGTTATAGCCTGAAAATATTTATACGACAGTAGTACATCAAATATGGAAATAATTAGCTGTTTTGTTCTTTTCCGCATATTGAAATTTTCCCAGGGAATAAACATCGTGTCTCAATGATTCCATTTTTTCGGAAGGCTGTGGACAGGCCAGTAATAATGGTGGTAAAATTACATTCAGATTAAACTCAAAGGAGGGTTATTGACACTATTTCACAGTATTTTAAGTTCAGTTATTATAGGTTTGGTTAGTATATGAAAATGTTAATTATATCGTTGTTTTGGTTTCAGAAATGCGACGAGACCACGCAATATTTTTCAAGACATCGAATGGAATATCGACTTCGGTTTCTTACTTTTATCGCTGCTCTTAATAATAGTTTGGATTACCTACCTTACTTATTTCCATAGCCGATTAGTCGGTTATATTTTAACTCGTATTATAAATCGATTTGTAAAGGTGGGATATTTTCAGCTAGGTATGTTTTAAGTCATGTACATAGGCAACAAAAATCACGTTTATTAAATGAAATGTAAACGAATTGTGATGTCGTTTAGCATAATTATACATTTTTATCTAGGTGGAATAAAATATACTATGAGGATTGGACGAGACTATTTCCGTTCCACATTTTCGGGAGGACCATGATCCCAAGGTAGGCGATTTTTCGGAACCAGTGTTTTATATAACAAGTCGTTACTGCTGCCTGCTCTAATTTCAACATCCAGGTTTCCAGAATACGGGGAAGAGGGAATAGATCCTATTTCATCAAATGCAGCCCCTATCGACGACCTAAACCCCTGAATTGATTATTTTCGGTGGGAATTGCTAGTATGGTGACCATATATTTATCATAGCTCGTCAAAATTGTTATTTTAAAACCTAAAATATCATTTTTAACGATTTTAGGAAGATTAATTTGTTTTTTTGGTGAATAGTTAAAAAATTGCTTCCAACAAGCTGTTATCCATGTTCCATTGACTCCGCATGCTCAGTTTGAAGGCCAATGATATTGAACGGACTCTTAAATTTTTCGTTAAATAGCGACTCCATTATGTTTAAATATTTTACAGAATTCCTAAACTACAAAATAATCCAAAGCATTTTTCCAATACTCTGGCTATTGTAATTTCAGCTTCATCACTATTATAATTATAAAATCATTTTTTCCAAGCGTGCAATCGCATGGCTTTCTTTTTCCTTGCCCGTTTAGGGCAATTTTCGCTTTAGTAATGACAGTAGCAGCACACAATTTACGTATGAAATATCCATTGCTATAGCACCATGGGTCATTTTATAGATCAAGATGAGATCGCACCGAACTCTTCTCGTTTCGAGAGTTTGGATTCCCAAGTATGAAATACGACGCTGTAGTCCCAATCTCGAATCGTTGGAATTAATTTAGTAGCTAAGCGCTGAACTCTTTCTATGAGCTGAATGTCACGAACATAATGAGGACACCAAACATTCACAGCGTATTCCACGTGCGGACGAATTAAACTTCGATATAGATGTCGCCATATGAATTTTGTCTAGATATGAATAGTTCGCTTCAATAAAAATATAATCCTACGGACTCTCGCTGCCACAGCGGCGCAATGATCGGAGAACTTGAGATTGTTCGTAATCAAAACACCAAGATCCTTTTCAGAACTCGGCTGAGTGAACAAGTTTCCCAAAAGAGCGCATGGCGCACAGGGATTATCAAAGCCGCAGTGCATGACTTTGCACTTTGATTCGTTCAGTGAAACACCTCACTCATTGCAGATACATAGATGATGGCTTGCTGTACAAACTGAGACTAAAACGCTCACATACCTTAGGTGGTTATGGAGATATTCAGATTGAGATGGCTGTACTTTGGGTCTCATCGACCAAGTTAAGAACCAGTTTTGATCAAAACCTTGCGTTCTAAGAGAACCGCGTAGCATCAGTCCCTATCATTATATACAGTTTTATAAAGGCTTACTTGCGCTATAAAATGATATATCTACGCCGGTTATCAAGTCATAAAAGTAACATGATTTTTGGGTCTCTTTGGGACCAGATCCGAAAGGATTTGTCCCGCTTCTTCCGGAGGGGGAGATGTTGGCATCGGTATTCGTTCTAACTGAAGGGTACAAATAGAGATTTCAAGCTATCAAATGAGCTATTGCGCGAACCAATCCACCCATTCAAAGTTGAGTTATTTGACTTAAACTAAAAACCTATAACAACGGAAATTTTCAAATTTCACTACTGTCCCGGTTATAAAGAAATTTTCGCTTCGCTTTTTTAACGCTCTCAGAATTCAGTTTTATACGACACCCCACAAATTTTGGATCTAGTTCAACCTGGGGCATTCCCCTTTCGAACACCACCTACTATGAGGCCTTCCTCCAAGTTTGATGGGGTGCGGGCTGCCACGGATTCATATTCCTCCCCGTCACAAATGTTAAACCTACCGAGGTATCAGTCATTACAGTATTAACCACAAATGAGCGATGTTCATTCGATAATTGTTCGAAGTTCGTTCGAAATAGTTGAAGATTTTATTCTATAGTTGTTCGAGACATGTTCAAACTTTGTTCGACAATAGTTCGAAACGAGTATATATGTTTATGTTTATATTGTACACTATACTGCGCATATTAATATTAAAACATGAATACTTTTCTCTGTTAGATACGTATAATATTAACAAAACTCTTACGTTTTGTACATTTGTGTGTTATAGAGCTATTATATATGTAATGTTTATATTGCTAGTGTCGGCATTGTGGTTGAGACTATAAAACTGCACAATATTGCACAGGCAATCTAATCTAATCTAATCCAAGATGCGGCGTTATAAATTTTAGTACAAGCAGGACTAAGTTGTGATTTCAAAATTACACAGGCGTTAATACTTTGCTTGATGTAAACTTTTGATTAAAACACCGTAAGTAATTAAACTTTGTAGCTAAAACGTGATACATTTTACTAACATACTAAAGTAGAATGTGATACCTTCAAAAACTGTTGTAAACGGTTTTGGGGGTATTGTTGGAAGTGTTGCTTAAACCATAGGGAAATCTTAATAGCTAAAGTTGACCAAAGCCGTGGATGTAGCGTGCACTCGGTGATAAATTAATTTAAATTGCAAAGTCAAGATATCAGTCAGGACAATCAAAGTTTATTCCGGTTAACAATGAACGAATAGTACCTGAATGATATCATTCTAATGAATGCGTAATACATTAATGATTATTGGTAACAGATTACATGACTGCATCTTAAAAACATATTAATTTTGAAAGATTCAATGCATTCATGCTCCCACCGAATACATTATTTTTATATAAAATTTTTTTCAACGTATGTAATCGGAATCTCTACCCGCGGGTGCCATGACCTTATGGGATAAGCATCGATAACGACAATACAATATTTCCGACATTTTTCTTGCTCTTCCATTCCGTGTATTGAGAATCTCGAAAGAACAACTTTTTTATGCTTGAAAAGCGCTCATAACATTTAGTAGTATATCGTTTATTACCGGTCATTGGATGTTGCAGCTCGAAGGGTTTTGCATCCGGAGTTAAGTCTATCATCGCGAACCCAACCATTAAGGAATAGATTGACTGCAACATCCTCTGCCAGCCTTATGCAAATATAACACAACATATAGCGCAATTTAAATAAACATGACTTACGAGACCAGTCAATAAACGAATTAAATCAGAACAAGGGATAAATTCACTTATATTTCTGATTACATATTTCGATCAAATTTTGCAAATCTGATTAAATCAACTTTATCAAGTAATTTCTTACAATTATCTGTACTAGACTAGACTGGATTAATGGTTGATTCATTACCATAAATGGTAGTTGGTTTCATACATTTACAGTTCACACAGTCAAAAAATGATCCAAAGCTTTAGTTTTGGGTTGTAGATTCTTAATTTTAACATAATGACCTCTTGTGGAACTTACACAAGACAGTTCAAACAGGTCCTTATATCCCACTGAAAAATTTCTAACTACTAAAGACTTGAAAACAACTATTAAATCATTATGCAAGCGTCTCAACTTTAAGGGCTTTAAGCTGATTTTTAAATCAGCTTAAGTACGAAGTGTACGACAGGCGTGCTCTGGCAAAAATACGTTTCGTAAAATATCGTTGAACATTTTCAAGCTTATCAATATTTTCTGCTGTATATGGCCACCATACAGGTGATGTGTATTCCAGGATTGGGACTACATAAGATATAAAAGCAGTCAAAAGAACGTTATAATTACAGTTTAGGAAACAGCGAAATGGCATGTTAATAATACGATAGAGCTTCTAACATATAACGGTGCAGCGAATCTCTGGCTTGAGCACATTAGACCATGATACTCCTAGGTTTTGGTATAAGTGTTTACAGTTAGGCTGTGATTTACTGTTTGATATTCTATCTTTGGATTTTTAGATCCTATATGAAGTACTGTATATACAATTAGCATATGATAAGCTAAGTTGACATGCGTTGGCACATGAATCAACATAGCTAATTTGTCGCCTAAGTTTATCGGCGGCGATATGTGGCTGCGTTCGTCGATTCAGGTTAACATAACGTTTTACATCATCAGCATGTTCGTAACACAACGAAAGTTTACCGCGACTTGCTGCATAATTGTGACCGTTGAGCTCTCTAGGTGTGAAAACAATTTTAACGAGATTCAAACCAAAATGCTATCTTGACTGAGCCTTCTTGCGCAGGGAATGACCGGAACTGAAATTTACCGGAGCCGGAACCAGCAAACGGAACCTCCCATTTAAACCGGAACCGGAACCATGTCTTCGAAATTTATAAATACGTAGTAAAACAGATGAAGGAAGAAATGAAGGTATAATGGATTTAAAATGCATTAAAATAACTTTTACATTAAACTTAATGTATTGCGATAGCATTATTGCCTTTCTGAAACTTTAAAGAGGCTGAGGAAGCTAATATGTAATGTTTATTTATCAATCATTATGTTGGTTTTTGGACACCCAGAGCAAAAAAATGCTTTCAACTATACACTATTGCGAATACCTCGTCAAATTGAATGTGCTTACAAAGCTTGGAGCGTAGAATACACACTTTCGCTCTGTCTCCAGTCGCCTCCCTTACTACACATACGTTTGTTGCCTGTTCTGTTGGAAACTTGAAATTATTGGTTTATATGATTCTAACAGAAAATAATAGATAGAAGGTAATTTTCTGATCAGTGGTCAGAGAAACTGTTTAGACTAGCGTTGGACAAACAGCGCCCGTCATTTAGATGATAATGATGATAATTTTCTAATCAGAATGCTGTAAATGGGACAAACTGTGATGCTGCTCGCACAGTTTCAATAAATACAGTTCGTTGCCAAGAAAGCAGTTTCTGGATGCGTTGCAGGTAACGTTAGTTTACTTCAATTTAGATTGATTTACCAAGTTTACAAGCGCAATGGCTGGTGCTTGACACAATTTATGTTAGCCAAGCATACGCTAAGTACTTCTAAGTAAGCCATACCCTGTTGCTGAGTTGGACCGGTTTAATTCGAACGTACCCCGCAGAATTCTGAATATGTACTATAGCTGGTACAAGCATTGACCTGGCTTTGATTTGTTAACACACTCCTGCAGGTTATTATGAAAATTTCGTACTGAAACTATGTGCCATACTTACGTTTCACACAGCAAATTATTTAGTTAATCTTTTCTTTTGCTTGGTTGTGTTGGAGCTTGATCATTGTATAATATATATTATATACATATGTCTGGATCGCAGATGAAGCAAAACATGTGAAAAATTTCAAACAAAAATTTTAAACCGGAATTCCGGTTCCGGTATGGTTTTTGCCCTTCGCCGGAACACGATTTTCGCCGGAACCGGAATTCCGGTTACTCCCTGGTTTAGTTTCGTAGTTTTAAAACTCATTTGAGTAGGTTATTGCCCCAGTATAGTGCTGCACGAGCCGAAAATGGTAAATTTTGACAGCAAAATTGTGAAACAGTGGTGTTCCGCGTACTTAATTTAATGAGCATTTATTTTCACACCACATCGCCGATTAGGTCTGATATTAGGTATTAGGCCTTTGGCTACAATAGCAGACACAATAGATAGCGGCGGTAGGGGGTTACACTCTAAGGGACTTCCTTTCTCAAGCCATATCTACTTCATGCTCCCCCAGTGCGCGTGGTAGCACCGCGCGGGAAATTCTGGGCAAATTGACGAAAATTTAGGTACGTTGCAGTAAAATTGACAAATCTGCGTTTATTTCTTGGAGTGGGGGACAGAACGATAGACAAGTTCCTTCAGCTTGATTTCAGGGTGTGAGCACGTGTCACCCTGTTCCAGGGTACAGCGGTATCAGCAACAAATATACGACTTTTGGGCAAAAAGAGTATTATGCCTCAACAATACGTACTCTGACTGTTGCTAGCATATAAAATAAAAACGCTGTCACAAATATAAAGCAAACAACTAAATAAAGTAAGGAAATGGTAATAATTTACTAAACAAATCTATACAAATAATACGCGCAAAAATATGCAAAGCTCCGCCCCTAATATAACAACACACAATACTGAAACTTCAAGAGTTCGTAATTTTGGTCGGCGAGGACACAGAATATCAGTTCACAAAAAAGTTGTGGTATGCATCACAATATAATCTAACACTATAAAATATTATGTATATACAGACAGTATTATAGTGACACAGATATCACAGTTTAATATAAATAATCGAAATATATACATATACATCATCTATACAGTGTCAGTGACATGTAAACATCACTGGCAAACGTATAATCACAGTTTAATATAATTGAAATAAATACATATAGAACAATGAATATTTTTTTCATAAAATTGAATGAGTTATAGTAAAGAAGATAGTTTTACTAAAATTTGTACGATTTTCGTTGATCTTTGCTTGCTGATTGCTCGATTTTGGCTTGTTTGAATTTGTTCGAAATTTGTTCGCGATCTGTTTGAAGTTTGATCGATGGTAAATATAATTTGTTCAATCGAAATGCAAACCTCATTTTTGGCGAAAATTTAGCACGATTGAGATCTAATAGGCGCGATGTAGAAATTATATTTACATGAGTGATTGAGTTTTAATTGGGTGCAATATAGGTATGATAATCAAATGGTGTGATTGAAGTCCGATTTATTTTGTGCGATGTTATTATTTGTGACAGATTGAAAGTGCTGTGATATGATCATTACATCGCGAAACTGTGGTCCAGTTATGCGTTTTGATGTAGCTGTGCTGCGAATTTATTTAGGGAGTTTTGATATAGACATGATGATTACATGGCGTAAATGAGATCCAGATGGTCGCGCATAGCTACTGGCTTTCCTGCATAAATGGAAGGCCTAGGTATTCCAACCTCCGCCAAGTTTTCCGAGTTATACATATTTGGCGTTTGCTGACAGCTACAGTACTGTATGGCTCCACATAGTTCAAGTGGACGACCGTAGGTGAACTGGCAGATTTGGCATTTTTGTGCATTTAGCTTTGTACAGTTTGGAACTGCAAATATTCCCAGGTTGGCATTAGGCGTAATTTTGGAAATTTGCAGAAGCCAGGACCTTTTTATAATATGTCATCTGGCCGGTATCTCATATCGTTGTTGTAAGGCGTTTTCGAGACGGTTTATTTGTCAGACATCTAATGCTCTGTTTAGATATGTCTGTTCTGTGCTGTGTGACCTAGGTTTGATGCTAGTTTGTCAGCTTTGTCAGAGGAAAAGCGCATGCATTGAATAACTATATATGCACTCCGTGTTTTTCTGGCACACTAATAGACACGATCATGGCTTTGTTTTGCCTGGATCATTTACGTAAGGAACTCTGTGTGATCGTAGATTTGATTTGCATTTGCTTTTGCATCGCATTACATTGGTTAGCGTGATTCTCCAGCTGTCTAAATTATAAAGCGGTATAATATAAAACAGCTAAACCCGCGCTGTTAAACTAAGCTGAAAATACACAATATGATGTGGTGGGAACAGTGTTACAGCAATAATGGGGTCATTTTGTAGAGCACCTTATCCTCTGTGTTGATGCACATTATCAGTCCATAAATATATAATAAGCGGACATTCTCTATTGTTCAAGCAACATGGCTGAGATTCGGCTAATTTTGTAAGTTCATGCTTAAGATAGCTGTATACGTTTTTCTGAATTACACATATTCAACAGTCAGAATTATGGCGATAAAACACCTCCTTGGCGATAAGACAGGGGACTAGTAAATATTAGTAGTAGATGATTATGTTTCAGTGTTAGCAACATTCGTGAGTTTAAAATTAGCAGTTCTCCTGTATAGTAAACTTTGAGATTAGAAAACAACAACTTTGAGCTTAGAAAACAACATTTTGGCTGTTACGTTTCAGGATCGTTCTCGTTCTCATTTTTATCGGGAAAAGTGATGTTGCGTGAAATTGCTTACATCAATGATGACTTCACATTCAGAGTCCAAGATTTATTGCTGATATTTCGTTACTGGCGTCCTTTTGTGCCTAGAGAAGTAAGTCATAAAAAAGAGTTGTCTAGCAACCAATTTGTGAACAAATTTTACAGTCGCTGTTAATTTGTGCTATCGGTTTCCTGTTTTCTCGTGTCATTTTAATTTCTAGCTTTAAAAGCAGCTCCATATATGGTTTATATACAAGTTATAGTTGTTAGTTGTCGACAGGGGGAGCTACATTCTAAGTTGAGAGTTTTCAAGCCAAATCTACACCCCTGACGGTTTCACATCATTACCACACTTTACCACCGATTTGCGGAAAATTTTTACAAAATTTAGGCAAAAACAGGGTGAAAATTGGCCGAAACTAGGGAAAATAGGACAAAATTCGGAATTGGCAAAAATTGGGGAATATTTTAGCAAAATCTAAAAATTTAGGAAATACTAAAAATTTCAAAAAATCTTTATAAAACAATTTGTAAATTTGTAGTAATAAATTTTTATAAAAAACATATATATTCAATAAGCCTTAAGCTATTATATAGTCATATATCCGTAAGTCGAGCGATCTTCGACACCTATGATGCAAGTCTATAATTGTGTCATATCCAAAAATTGAGTGTTTCACATTTTGCTTAACTTGGTGATCTAATTATTGCCTGCATAATACATACAGTCATGTCAGAAATAATTGCAAAATAATCGATCGAAATTTCGATTAAACAATATTTCGATCGATTTGGATAAAACGAAATTTATAAGTTTAAACATAATCGTAATAGTGTTGTTTTTTTACTTTTCTTTCGGCGGAGCAATCGCTTTTGCTTTGAGTCCAAGTAATTTCGTTGACCTTAACGTTTGTTTTATGCTCTATGCAGGATTAGCTATATCGCTATTAGGTTGCCATAGTCATGGAAGTGACATTTTTAAACTATTCCGTACATGCGTTTGTCCCTGAAAGTATTTGCAATAGTTTTTTAGCAGATCGCTACTAAAACGGTGGTCGTACAGCTGCAGTAAGAAGGAAGCGTATAATATGACCAGAAACGGTTGAGAGCTATTATTAGGTTTCACCGAGCTAAAGAAGCTAAGATAGTAAGTTTACGAAAATGGCAGATAATTTTGCAAATTAAGTAATGTGCAAAGGGCATTATGCGTGGAACAGTGTCTTTTTTGTCCGGTACTATTTGCTATACAATATACTTTGCTTACCATCGCCACAAGTCTGACTTCTTTGTTATTTTTTCGTACATTTAGGGCAGTAAACATTAAACAAACCTGACTAATGGTAATTTATTGTGGTGATGACACGTAGTTAATTTCGTAAACATCGTCATGCTGAATGTAAGCTATATCTTTGGTCAACAACTGTTGACTGAATTGTACTACCTGCATAAGTCGAAGAACTGAGTACAATCCTTATTCATAGGCTTAAGAAAGTGACGAAACGTACTTTCTCGTCGACAACATATGAGCGCCTATTTTCGATTACCGTTATTAAATATGTATCATTTTAGTGATACACCTTATGACCCAACCAAATTGGGCTGTAGTTGACACTTTTGGTTCGTTCTGGTTTAGAGCGAGTGACACTTGCCTCGAGTTCGTATGCAACACTCGAGTGTACGATGACTTGTGTTTTTTAGGTCCAGACTTAAAATTTTTTAATCAGACCCTGTCGTTTTTCAATCAGACCCAAATTGGACCCAGTATAAATTTGTGGTAAATTTTATTTTAAACCGCGATATTGACTAACTTATCTGTCGACGTAAATTTTTTAAATACAACAAATTAGTTTTTTCCTTCGTAATTTCCCCAATTTTTTTGATTTTTTGTTTTGCTCATAACTGCTGAAATCTTCCACGATATAAATGATATATACGTATCTGTAAACGTGTAATTATTGTCGTTATTTGTTGTATGTATACACGTATTTTCGTTGTTTAAGACCCCTAAATATTTAATGATTTTTAGTAAAATCGTAATCATAGCCGATATGGCGGCCCGAGCGTTTATTTTGAAAGAATCTGCCCGTGACAATAATTCTGATTTGCTTCATTTCGGGAAAACGCTTCCGGATGGTTCAAAACAATTTGATAGGACAATTTATTAAAAATAAATTTCGAAATAATACTTAACATTTCTTTTAAATGTCAACAGTCTTCAAAAAAGTAGAAAATTTCTAACTATTTAAGCGATTTGCATTGCAATTTTGCGTTTGAAGATCGCGTTGAAAATCAGTGATGTACTGGTGGTTTAAATTCATGTCTGGGCAGACAGTGTGCTCCTCGTAGTTCCTCCTGATTCATGTTTCTGCAAATTCTTGAGCGAATGGTGTAACCGGTTTAATAGGTAAACACATTGTTTCTCTTAAAACTTTCTGGTTTTTGAAAGTTACAATCATATGCTTCTTTACTAGACTTGCTAATTTTAGATTGGTGAAGATTTTTCACACGCAGAGCATCGATTATATTTACAAATATTTGGTCTCGAATGGCATGTGTACAATCGCATGAGTCATTATCGCAAAATCGAGGAGTTATTTCAAACCAAAATATTCCACGTTTCGGATACAATTTCGGGTACTGAACAGTCTGCTGATGTTGGCGCTTTAAAGGAAGATGGGCAAGGTTGTTTACATTCTTTTGTGGGTCGTTTTCGTGCATTAGGGGATATAGTTGGATATACAGAATATGCTAAAACTTTGTGGTCTAGTGGATTTCATTTTTTAAAGCTATCTTCATTAAGTTTGTCTAGGCCTTCGGCATGGATATTTTTGCGCTATTTACTTGCGTTTAAAGATTTGTCTCGATCTCGATTTGAGTCCTACGAGACGAGCCGTTCCTGTGCTAAACCTATTGCATTACTATTACAAAGAATTGAACATGGCTACGAAGACGTATCCTATAGTTTGTTAATTTGAATCGTTTAACACACCCATGAGGACGTTTGTATATGCAAAATGAGAACAAAAACACCGTTATCCTGTATTCGGATCGGCCGAACATATTGAGAAACCATTTTGAACCAACCTGCAGATTAAATAATGACAATATCAGCAAACTATTTGAAGTTACATATATGAGTGCTCTAAAAAATTAGACCAAAACGCCTGTATAGGTCGAGTGCTTGCGGAGGTATTTCGATTTTTCATCCACCTGAAAAGCATTTTTGGCCTAACCCTGCACCGTAAATAATGACAATAGCAGCACATTTTTGCAGCACAAAACGAGACCGAAAACGTCCATATATCTTCAGTGGTTGTGGAGATATTGCTTTTTTCGTATATTTTGAGTCTCATTAGAACCTGTTTTGACCCAAATCCTACACCCCAAGAGAACCATTTAGCAGTGCATTATATACACTCTTATAGAGGCTTAAATGCTTTACAAAATGACTCCAATTTCCGTCAGATATCTACACCGGGTGTCGAGTTATATTAAGTAACGCGTCTTTTATAATTGAACGGTTCAAATGAACTATCGCACTAATGAATCCGCTCGCTCGGCCAATGTTGCGCTATGTGCGTCACCCTAAAACCCCAATAATAGAGATTGTCCAATTTCACCACTGTCACGGCTAGTAAGAATTCTTCGCTTCGTTCGTTTCAGTCACTCAGAATTCAGTGAGCTTGGACTTAGAGTGCTGAAATGGGGATAGTAAATTGAAGCCACGTTAAATTCTAATACCCAATCCTATCATCTACTGTAACTCATAATTACAATGTAATATGCAAAATGGGTTTTTACTGCTATGATATAGCATCGTTTACTGTCAGTTGACAAATATGAATAGATGTTAATTGTGGTGTGGCTCAATATGCTCTTTTGCTATAATTGGCGGAAATAAATCCGGCAAAAGCTTTGAGATGTATCTTCACAAGTGATTCTTGATTTCTTTGTCGTACATAGAAGCATCAATTTTATATTATCACATATAATTTTATAGCACAATGATAATACTGATATTTTGTTATATTGAAAATGTTATATTTATCTTATATTTACCATTTTCGAACTGATCAATGCTTTAAATTTTCCACTCGTTCGTAATGATTATGTACATCACCATATAACGATGGTATTACATCACTACCATGAGGAGTATTTTCAATATTGTGATTAATCTTAGGGCCTGTGTCGAAATCCAGATGTATATCATTATAAATACATTAGATTTGCATGATTAGATTAATTTCGTTCTTTTCAGAAACGGCGTCCTCGACGACTACAAACTCTGTCGACACTAAGAGCTATTCGAAATGGAAATGGCGCGATTTGATCCCAGTTGTCAAGATCGATATTTCGCCGGGTCGTCTTGTATTTGGCAATTCCTGCGTTCCGTCAACAGCGGTTGTTAGCTTTGAAAATTTATCATCGCTGTATTCGATTAAACCTGCATCGAATTGCTTGGATCAGTTTATGCACATTGTTAAAGGAACGGCCGAAAACTTTCGCATTGCTTTTGTGAAGAGTCCGGGTTTGTTTGGTTTTTAGCAAAATTGTAGTGCTTGTGCTACCGTTAGGTGTGTATAGAAAAACACTGAGACTGAATATGCAATGTCAAGACTGAATGTGTAATTTCAATTTTCCCTTGGCTATATCCGTCGGAACATAAAAATTCGATCCTTTTAAAATCTTTTTGTACGGGCCATACTTAATTTCAAAAGTTAATGATTAGAATGTAGACACAGATCTAAGTCTACTAAGCCGATGTAAGGTAACTGAACAATAATAATTTTATTTTACAAATTCGGGGTTTATATATACAGAGGAATCAAAGAAATATCCAATAAGAGTTTTACAGCAAATTTAGTGACACGTAGTCAAAGATCAACCAATCATGCATCGGCAGCACTTCAGACTGATTGACGTGGCATTGCTAACCAATCACTTCGCGACAGCAGCGATTCGTTGCTTGTCCGGATTCTCTTGTATCGAGGGACCGCCACTGCCCTGATTATTCGAAGGACCGCTACAAAATATAACGGCTTCTCCAACCTACCGAAAATGTCTTTGGGTTCCCAGTTCCGAACTGGGGGAGCTGTAAACACTTGTGAGGCTATTCCTCCAGTTCATCTGGGTGGTCAGACCAGTTGAACTGAGTGGATCATAAAGGATTGTAATTGTCATAAAATGTCAGGAATGAGTAATTTAGCCACTGACTGCAATTTTGCATACATAAAAAGAAAATTTGAGCGATTTCAGCTCTGTAGAAAAAATTTTTTTTTGGTCAGAATAGTTAAAATTAGCATAATTTTAGCCCACGGGAAGAAAGTTGGTAACCATTTGTAGCGTAGGCAAGTGCCTTGGGACCTGAACTGAGGAGCCCAAAATTTATCTTCAGAGCATGAACAGAAGCACCTGCGGAGAGATCAAAATACCTGGGCTCCTGCGCTCTATTTAGAGAAGCGAGTCTACTACAGGAACATTGAAATGAAACTCAGTGCTTACATTCCTTAGCTAGAATATATAGGATGTCCCATAAGTAATGTCCCCAATGCAAACGCTTGCTGAGACTGACATAATATATTTACAATCCTCATAATTTGAGGGATTATAACCGAACATATTAAAGATATATACGTAGAACAAAATGGCTGAGACTCGGCGTAATTTGGGTGATCGAATAACTGCGGTAACACTGTATTCAGTTTACCAGAATATCTGTCAAGTTGTGCGACAATGTTCCTGTCATTCGTCTTCACAGCCCCCATATCATAAAACTATTGCTTCAATTAATAAAAGGTTTGTTCTGATAGGTTGCGTAGCTGACTTGCCCCGAACAGGAAGAGCACCGACGGCATCTGGTGAGGCTGTGATAGCTTATATTTCCTGTGATTTTGACAATGTTCCCAAAGACAATTTGCCGTGTTGTGCTATTGAAACCGGGATCAGCGAATAGGCTCGCAGGTTCATTGCCTCTTGGCAAATTTTTTTGTAATCGGTCCAAAGTGCATAAAATCTGATCAAAATTTGTACGAAAATTTCGTTTTGAAGCCAAAAATTTAGCAAATTTTGCCACAATTTGTTTCATAATAGCATTCTCTCCATCAAAAGCGTTTTGCCAGTGTTTCTGACACAATTTTTAACTTTTCTAAATTTTTCTTTTGGCACAATCGGGCGCCCCCCGGTTCGGAACCACTTTATTGGCATGCAGAAAATCCTCATAACACTTAGGGCTGACAGTATGGGTCGGCATGTGGTCTCATAAATTTTTTGGACCGGTCTTTTCCGATGGTACTGCTAATACTGACATCTGTCTAATGATACTTCGAAATGAATTTTATCTTAATACTAAACTGTTACCAAATATTGTCAGGCTTAGCTTTATGCAATAGGGTGCGCCTCCTCATTTTGCGATGGCTCGGCGCCGTTGGTTATTAGAAACCTTACCTGACCGTTGGCTGGGGCGCCGAGGCAATGTCGAACTGCCTGAATGCTTTCCGGATCTAAATCGCATGGCATTTTTTCTATAAGAAGTATTGAAGAAGAACGCAACAAACGCAAACCACAAACCCTGTTGTGCCTGAAAGAGGCTATATCGGAGGCGCTTTTTCCTCTGGACCCTGACATGGATCGAAAAGTTCGCTGAACCTTGCTTTTTCGATTGGAAGAATGCATTGATTTTGGAGGCGCCCAGGTTCGCACTTAGTGTGTTATTCATCAAAAAACCTAAATTATGTATGAGAATACGTGCATACCAAAATACTTATATACATGCTTATTATTTGGCGTGCTGGAGCGTTACTTATTTGACATCCTGTACATGTCGCTTTAACCAGTTTGAACAATTAACCTGTTTTATATGAAATAAGCCACTTCACTATACATTACTATTTTATTCTAATGTTATAACGTAACAATGAAGAACATACACACACAATTGGCGATTCGTCTTAGCAACTTTCTGACTCATTTGCACTCATTCAAAAAAGTGCTACATGCTCAAACTAGCATTATAACTCGTTGGTGACCGTTATTCATGTGTGGTAGGGAAGGAGAAAGTAACGTGGTCATTTTTTGGGTCATTGTATGGTATTTTGTATTTGGTAATATTATGCTATACAACAGATATATCGTGCATACTTGTTTGCATCAGTACTACTTTATTTTATGACCTAGATCTGGTTTGCCAAATGCCTTGGAAGTACATGGAGGAGCAACTTGGATTCCCCCGGATCAAACCGGGGTACTGAAAAATTCGAAAATAGTACACAGTTGGTTCATAGTAAATATGCAGTAATAATGTATTATTATATATAGAAACCCTATCTACAGACATAGTGTTTTTAACATCACTAGGCAAAATTTAAGGTTTTCGAGTTCCATAAAGAAAAACTCACATATTTATTACCTTTTGGAGAAAAACTTTCTATATTTAGTAGTGCAGAAAAGTATTTGGGGGAGGGGCTGAACTGGAGAGAGGTCAAAAAAATAACTGTGACGGAGCTGGGTTGAAATAGTAGGCCCTACAAACCATGGGAAAGTTATTATATAGTTTACAAATGCCCAAATGTTTGCTAAAATTGCACCTTCTGTTACTAGTAACTGAAAATTTTCGGGTTCATAAAAAATTATGAGATCAGGTATCGGTTGGTGGTGGTGGTGGCCAATAATAGCTGCCACCGGAGACGCAGAGTCAGCCCGCCAACCTCTCTATTACGGAACTCCGGGAGCCACTATACATGAGGTCACTTTATATAAATACACATGGGTTGTTTTTATCAAGTGCACGATCTGAAAACCGTTGTCCGCATACAAACCATAATTTTGTCATGCACTAGAGATGCGTACGTATAGCCATGACTAAATTGCAGTAAATGTGATATGTATAAGCCCATATTGTAGTTTACCTCAAAACTTAACAAAATTTCAGTCTTTTCGCTGAAACGAGTATTGTTTACTTCACAATATAAACTTTTGCCTATCTTAAATACTACTTAGTTGAATTGAAAGTGGTGTTTCTTAATAAAAATAAATAATTAACATATCGTTGAAAACAACCCCTAAAGTTATAAAAGCGGCCGAGTTGAATCATATGTTAACGTAATTTTAAGTTGATGCAAGCTATTGAAAAGAAGACATTTTATATTATGTTGCGCCGGTACAACGATTTGGCCGTAACCGCCCAACAACACACCGGCCGGTATCCGGGTACCGGCCGGTATTTAATACTACAATGAATTTAGTAATTTCATTGACTTTATGATGGCTCTTATTTGGAATTATTTCACTGATAACGATAATAAAGATACGAACACTAAATGCCTTAGACGCTCTAGTTTCTCGCTTCAG
The DNA here is from genome assembly GCA_030248225.1 of Trileptium ribeirensis. NCBI lineage: Eukaryota > Metazoa > Nematoda > Enoplea > Enoplida > Thoracostomopsidae > Trileptium > Trileptium ribeirensis. The sequence goes on along the minus strand of JASANE010022057.1, from coordinate 18,119 downwards.
CTCAAATTCAGCTGTTATGGTACTCACGCACACTATCCGTTATCTGCAGGTTTCATTTCTTTATTAATCCTGGCTTTGTTATACTGGAAAATTTGAAAAAGAGCAAAAAATTCTTATACAGTAGATATAAGCAAAAGTCGGACGGTAGATAGAAAAACCGGCCGGTACCGGATTTGCGAAAATGTGGTCGGTAACCGATACTGGTTACCGGTGCAACCCTTTTATACATATGGGTTAAATATATCGATATAAAGATGGATGATATATATGGATGCGAACACGAATTAAACATCTCTTTTAAAAGGTTGCTATTTCATACGGGTTAACATAATAAATTGGATTTTATAATACGTAAAATAATTGGCGTACTTTTTTATTTTAGGTTATGGTGGTGTTTACGAAGAGCCGCCTCGCATAATGAAGGACGGTTTTGTGGTACTTGCGTCATCGCTTGTAGAATTTTATTACTATCAAGATGAGCTTGGCTCATTTGCGAATCGAGATATCGATAATATTGGTGCTTCATCTTTCGGGGCCGACAAGGCTGCAGAATCGAATTCAATAACGTGTGATCCACCGTGTTGGGGTTCAGATTTGAAACTTGGCAAAGGTACAATATTTAGCTATGGACCTTGGGCTGACAAGCAGCGTGATCGTCTTTATAAATTCATCTACCCACAGGATTACCAATCTCTTGTGGTTACCAAGCATGACACTGACATTGGGACGCTAACAGATGCACTGGATTCCCATGAACCATTTGTGTCTGGTTACAGCGAGCAACCGGGAAATAAATCATCGCCTACTAGTCAACTGGTACGTTGCTTTACTTCGTTTGATCTCAAAGTGAGTACTCTTTCGGACGCTACTTTAGACGTTCTTTTTTCGACATTAGATGGTGTAACGGATGCAATTCATTTTGACGTTAAGCCTGGAAGCTATCTAGAAGTTACGGTGCCTTGGGTTGTTAGCAAGTCTGGATTTACCACATCCATCGTCGGTCAGCTCATGCGTGTCGAGTCATCAACATCTATGATATATCGTCCACTTTTATCGTGCGAAACGCTAGAATTTAGTACTGAACTTCACTACCCGTTAGCTTGGAATGGTATTCAGCGGTGGCGAACGGAAATCATTGTGTCGCGCTCTACATTACAATTTGCATATGAGCATAAAAACTTTTTGCAGCGTTTAATGGATGAATGGTCATCGCTCGAAGCACCGGATGTTGTGTCGCATGTTCCTTTTTTGTGGGAAGTGTCATTTGTTCTCAAAGAATTTGAATTAATTTCTTTAGCTAATCAGTATAATTGGGTCGATACATTATCGGCGTCGTGTCCAGGTGGACCGGGCGACGAAAATACCTACGTCGCTCTTGTTGGCACCAGATTAAGCTTAAGTGTAAATCTGCCTTGGATTGCTTTTCAACCGAAGGTTACGCGGCTTGAATTTACATTTGTCGGCGACAATCTTGAAGCGCTAATGTGTTTGCCAGAATCGCATTCCATGCATCATGTTTTATTTGCGGTTTATAAATTTTCAAACGTAGACTGCCACGGTGGACTGATTTCAGATCATAATTTTAGCAGTGGTGCTGAACTTGGATATGCACATGGGCATACGAGTGATCGCCGAAAAAGTAGTAATCCGCAAGAAAAATCTCAACATCTCTCTTCTAGATACCTCAATCTCAGCGATTCAAGTCGTCTTTGGCAAAATGTAACTGCCAATTTTAATATATGGCACAAATTCTGGGTTGCGCCAACCGGTGGTTCAATTACAATTCAGTATTCCTATCATCCAAATCCGGTTTTACATCGTTCGATTATCGCAACGGACAATAATTGTCCTGTCAACGATACTGAGGAAAACTTACCTGAATCGATAAAATCCGAGAGCCGCCAATTTAATCCTCTCGATTGGGAACCGGACGTGATCTACGTAGACGTAGAGTTAAATGCATCAGCAGTCAAGCTCAATGGAATGGTGTTGCGTCTTTTGTTTTACTTAAAAGAGAACTATGTTGGTGAGTGTCAATCTCTCACTGATTTCGCTGATTTTCGAACGCAGCATGCTGTTTCTCGCGTGGGCCGCGTGTCGTGCAACGATCCAGGTTTTCAGCCTACTGACTACCGTCCTCTAAGTGTCTATGCATCGGTTGTTCTACATCGACTCCAAACACACCTAATGAACCTTGTCTCGCCTGGAGAACCACATTGTCCGCAACTTTTCGCTGAGCAATTTGCTTTCGAAATGGACAAACAATATCAAGGTACCCGCATTCAACTAGCTCTGTCTCCAATTATAGCTCATTTTTCTGATTCCGTGAGTCGTCCGCCGCCTAGTCGGCGCCTTGAGACAGGTCAGATAGTAGTTTCGTCATTTCAACTTCGAGCGGAGGCACTTTTCTCTAACGCTGGCCTCCCAGTTGACTCCACGACAGTGGAGTATGCATGGTTGATTGAATTGGTCGCAGGTGAATTGACGGGTCGAGTGACGCTCCCACAACTGATCCCGTTGGTCAACTCACTTGAAAGTCTTGTATTTGTAGCAACTAACGACGACGATGTTTTGCCATGCCCGCTTTCGCTTCAAGTTTGTCAGCATATGATCCCCATTACATTGTGCAAACACAATTATAGCAATATCGGAGATAACTCGAATACTAGCGACGACAGAACGGGCCCACCTTGTTTTACAGAACATGCTCTTAAGTACCGCATGACAAGATGCTCGTTTGATTTGGTCAATATTTATATTGCTGAATATAATTCGGCGTTACAAATTGCGGTCATGTCACCTAGACTGTCACATTGTACCTATCATTCAGCCCGTTGTAAGGCTGGTCTCACAGTTGCTATTCCCGGACTAAGCGTCAAGCTATTTATAATGAGCGATATTCGGTCTCCTCGCCGATGTGCCAGTAATCGACCTTCTTACCTCTCTGGTGCAACCACCGATGTGGCTTCCGGCGTTGGTGCTGACGAAAAAGCTGGAAATAAGAGGTTTTTTAGCAACGATTATCTGGAGGATAAAGCTTTTGTCACCGTACCACCAGAGGATGGCCACACGGATGGTCCATTTTCCGCATGGTTGGAAGCTGGCAAGCTAGCATTTACCAATCTCGCGGTAGACATATCTCTTCCGGTTACTACCGAGACTGATATGGTTCGTGATAATACCAGTCCCGAGTTCCAAGCGGCGCAGGTTTTGGTTTTGCACATTGCAATGAAATCGTTCTTAAGAACTCATGATAGGTTAAACAAGCGGTTATATTTTATCTGGGCCAGTGACGACGATGGTGATGAATTTATTTGCGGATGTCGCGGTGGTTGCGTATTTTTTGGAAAAAATGAAAATGGTCTCGCGTTTTTTCCGCGACAAAGTAAAGTTGTGTCATCCTTTGCTGACGAACAAACTGCTTCTTGTTCCGTAGGCGACGGGGTAATTCTTCGCAATCCTCGCCTCACACGTAACGCAGCCGTGGAGCACAGTTATCTAAATATCCTTGCGATAGTTTCGATTGGTGATGACTTTGATAATCCTGGCTTCGGACAATCGATACTTCGACCAGGCGAGCGACTGTTACAACTGGTAACTGCAATGGGAGAGTCTTCGCCACCAGTTATACCTACAGAACAACGTAGTAGTTGTAGTTGTAGCAGTTCGACAACTAGTATCAGTGATCGTAAAGAAAACGCTAGAACAAGGTTTAGTGAAGCTCAAAAAGAAAATCGGCCTGGAAATACACCTGTTCTCACCAAGATTGCAGAAAGTAGCAGAAAAACTTCAAATGAAGAGTATTTCAGTGACGCTGTTAATAGTTCCCCATCAAGTACGACAGTTGCTAGTAGTCCTCAAGACGGTGAATTTTTTGAAGCTCTCGAGGTACTTTCAGAGCAAGCATGCGACGTTACTCAACAGTTGGGTGGTCCAGAACGCAGGGCTCGTACATCTCGCTTGTCGAACTTAAACGAACAGTCGGTTCCGGCGCACTATGTTGAGCGTGTTGAATTCGATATTCGTGGAGATGAGCCTGTAGTGGACACCGATGATGACAGTTTATCCGACGACGACACGTCCTTCATGTCTACAGCTTCTACACCGCCTGAAGCAACAACATATGTCAACTTGGTAGCGCAGCTCCGGCGGCCAGTTTTTCGCTCACCGATGTTGATGGCATCTTATTCACGTTTTCTTGATGCTTATGTATGCCGAAACTGGGCAACAGCAGCACACTTGCCCGCATTTGTTGACGGCCGATGTCGTCCAGCCAGAAAATCTGTAAAGAAAATGTCACAAATATCGGCAGCTTACAGAAGTGAGTCCACGGCGAAACACTATGGACATAAATTAAGGAATGAAGAGATTAAAAAAGTGCTTGAAGATAACTGTAATCTTTCAAATTATACGGAGAATGTGAACAGAAAAGGCTTAAATGAGAAGTCCCGTCGTGCTGCAGAACAAATGTCGAACATTTGTGCAAAATGTGCGCGCGGCAATAATAGTCATCTACCAGTTATGCCACAGTTTGAACTTATTCAGACAGGATTAAACGATCTTATGTTAGTTAGAGACAACTCGGTCACCCATGAGGATAAAATCCATTTAACATCAACGAATATCTTAGGAAGTGCAGCAAGAAGCACAGTATTTGAAACGATACGAGAAGAAGAATCAAGCTCCGGTAAATTGTCAAGAAATGTTTTAACTGATAAACCACCGCGGAATGATAAATCGTTTTCATCGCCTCAAACCGCACATCAGTCAAACACTGGCAGTTTATCATCGAGCAGCAAACAGCAGCCCCTGTTTATATCCGAAGAGCTGGTTAGGCTTGAGGTTAGCGGAAGAATAAATGATACAGTTCGTTTATTTGTATGTCCTGCAAGTGTTGAAACGATAAAGCGCTATGCGGCAGCTGCAGAATCGCATTTTACGAGAACAAATCCAATTCTAATAATACAGCGTGGCATTAGCAAATGCGCATCGCGGCATCATAGGCAGACGCTGAATGATGAGCCAGCTATGGTGCCTGGTAATAATTGTGACCGCGAATGGTATCAAAATGATTCTATCGATACTGAAAGTGATGGAAGTGTTAATCGGAATATGATGACTCCTTTTATGGTATGTCTTCATGTCCCACGAATCGAAGTAGCTGTTTTCCAGTGTGGAGTAGTTGACAAACTCATTCCATTTTCAAATTTGGGTTCTCAGGCTTGTAGCTTATCACCATCCAGCATCTTGCTTGGCGTCGTACAAGACATTTCTTTGAATTCGAGCATTAAAACGAATATTGATGGCGATAAAAGCACAGTAAATACACCTGGATCGCCGACGGAGCAGCCTAACCGTATGGAAGAAATTGGTGTACAGAGACCATCAGCAGGTGTATCAGTAATTCAAAAGCAGCAGTCTGTGTGGGGATATCTGAAAACGACGCATATCTACCTTCAACTTTATGAAGTATCAGATCGCTTGTCTTCAAATATTGGGATATCCCGTTCAGCTTCTAAAACCCCATATAAAGCCAACTGGGATGACCTACTTCTGTGCACTGATTATACTCACAGCCTGCTTATGGAAAGCGGAATCCAATCCATATCTATCGAGGGTACAATTTATTTAGGCAAAAACTTGCGTAGCCATGCTGATTTTGGTGAAAATTTTCTAAGCGCTTATTCGGCGCAAGAGGTTGGAAATCCAAATAAGAACGCTGAAGAGAGTGACGGGAATATGACTGGTGGTAACAACCCGAAGACCGCTTTAGGTGCTGTTCGAGATGGACAAAAACGGACGAATGATGTGCGTTCACCACCACTGTTGGAAAACAGTTTGTCTCTTCAGTTTGGCGATTTAATGTTTAATTTCGGACTTTGTGTTCCGGTCGATGCCGTTGTAGAGAACTGGCCGCTGTACGATGTTTTAGCTCCGTTTCTGAGTGCATGGATCTACGTGGTTGATCGTCAGGTAAGCAACCTGCGACGACTTGTGACGGAATCTCAGCTTTGGCAAGAGCTAACATTTTCCTATTTATTGACGGAATGCTGGCATACCCCTGCATCGTTTGCGCTAGCTAAATCGCGTCATTTAGCTTCCACAAGGATCTATAATCGGGTATTTAGGGGTTGTCCGACGTGCCAAATGCTTCATACCATCTATCGGTTTGCATCACTGCACCCAGAAAGTGTGCGGCAATCACGTCGTGTTATTGAAGCTGCAATTGGAGATTCGACGGTTCAGGGCTTGGTACAAAAGGGAATTGTTGCGCTTTTAACACATTGGCGCGCCGTTCTTCTATCCGAGTCTTTAGTAACTCATCCAGCCAAGTTTTCAAGTGCTGTGCATAGGTTGGTTCAGCTGGCGCATTGCAGCGTGATAATCGAACGAAATGACCAAGGTGATCGGCGTCATCGCGATTCAGCAGCGGTAGTAGGTGCCGGAGACGACAATTTATCGGTCGGATCTGGAGAAATTTTAAACGTTCAACAGGCTTCGGATCATGCACTGGACAGTGCTTCTACAGGCGTGGTAACTACTTGTGATGCACATAAAGCTGTACCGCATCCTGAAGATATTGGCAGCAATTCTGGTGGCGGTTTGTCCGACGCGGGCGATGAAGAATATACGCCGTTGTTAAGCCGCGTAGAATCAACAAGTTTTCAGAATTTAGTCTCAAAAATGCAGGCCATATCAGATCGCCAAAAACCATCACCGCTATCTGGATCCGGACAAGCCGGTTCTGATGAGATGAAGGTATTGAAATTGGATGAAACATAATTACACTATGTAGTTACGTTTCTTAAAGAAACGTTGTGAGTCTGTAGTATGCACTTAGTGTATACAGTTACGTTCAGAATTAAGTGCGAAAAAATCGAATGATATCGCAATTTGTCGATTTACGATTATTACAAAATACGTTGAATTAAACGCAAAAATTTTATTAAACAAATTCTTTCATTTTGGCGCGGTCGAAGTTCGTTAAATTAATTGCGGACGATCTATTATCGTTTAAGACTAAAATGATCGAAACCGAATCAAACTTCGTTCGAATTTTGAGCACTTAATATTCAGATTGTAACTATATGTCAAGATCCCGAAATGAGTTTTCTGAGCTATTTTTAAGGTTTTAAAACAAAAATACATCCATTAAAACAAGGCATTAAGAGCAACGCTATGGCCATTATTATTACATATAAAAGCAGTTTTGTTATGTGGTTTTTCTCTTTGGACAAAAGGATAAAAATACTTAAAAATTATCGCAAGTTTCAAGAAAAAACTATTACTTGTGTTGCAGGGTTAGGTAAAAATCAATATAAAATGGGCCCATGAGACGCGGAATACACGAAAACGGCCATAATCTTAATAACCGATGAAAACATATTGTCTTCTTGGGCTCATTTTGTAGAGCGACAAAGGTCGTACATATGCAGGTGCATATGAGGTGTTATTCAAAAACTTGCCGTCGACCAGTCGTTTATTAAAATTGGAGTTAAACCAATTGGACCATTGTTAATCTTTGTTGTTATTGTATTACCATGCTTTGGAATCATGGTAACGTTTTTTAATATTTAGCTTGTGTAGTGTTGTCAACACTGTGTTCAAAACAAAAAAAGGTGTAACCAGTTTCGCTTCTGTCGAATTGATGTCAGTTTTACATATGTAACAGATCCATTCTGGAGCGTTACGAGGCAAATTAATCCTTGGTGCAGTGTAATGTTGTTGTTTGTCATTGTGTAATCATGTATTTACTGTAGGAGATATGCTAAAAGGGAAATTTATTCGTTTAGCTAATGGAACCATAGTAGAACTTTAAATTTAGAGATGAACAATTAGTGTATCGAAGTAATCTTATTGTTGTGGACCTATTGTGCACCCTTAAGTATACCATCGTTTTTGTTTAACTCTTAACGCATGGCTGAGAGCACGCTCAGGACATCATGATTGAAATACGTGGCTTGTAACGATTTTGTAAGTCTTGTCGTATTTAACCGAAAATTGTATCGAATCCATAACTATAAAAATGATCTATCATTACTGTATGATATGCTGTAACGATTCTATGATCTATCCTATAAGTGTATAATTTATCGTTATAATTGCATGATATGGTATGAATAATGTCCGATTATTCGATTTATATATATATGTATATATATTAGGGTTTATGGCTTTGCCGTTATTGTGCAAAGAGTATATGAGCTATTTGATTTGCATGAGCTTTGTGCTTTATCGTACCGTTTGTGAATGATTTTATTATTGAGCGAAGCGTTTTTATTTTCTGTCTGGGAGTAAGAAGGTCGATGTCCGTCCGTTCGTTAGTTCGGTCCGACGGATCTCAAGAACCACTGAATTGATTAAAAAAATTTTTTTTGTTTGAAAGCCTATCATGTCAGAGTGTGCACCACATATTTGGGATTAAAAAATTTTGAGTGGTTAATTAGTAATTAGCTAATTAGTTAAGCTTATGCAGCTAAAATAGAGAATTTTGCAATGAAATAGAATCGTTTCGATCAAACCATTATAGGGTTTTTTGGGTCGAAGAATTCAAATATAATATTTTTACCAATGATAAAGCCCTATGACCTATGGAATGTAGTTGCAAAAACATAAAATTGAGTACATTCGTAATGCCACAGCCCAAGCTCCGCTCACAAATGTAGTTCCACTAGCGACTAGTTGTTACTGATGTGTATGCTGGTTATTAATTCCCGTATAATTAATTTATTTGTGATCGGCTGGGTCTGGTACACTCTCAGATTCGTGGCTCTTCCCCGCGCAGCGAACATCAAATTAAAAAATGCGAAAATATTAACTATCAAGAGTGAATTATCAATTTCCCCAGTGTTCATTTTTACTGGGGAACGCGGAGAAATTTAGTTAACAAGATGAGTTTCAAAACGGCGATTCCCCGAATACTCAGAATTGCGGTTCATTGTTGTTCAAGCCTATAACTCTGGAACGACTCAAAATTTCGAGACGAGATTTTATGATAGATATTGCTGTGTATGCGGTACATGTGAAACTTGCCTGATTTACCTGTTAACACTGTCAATAATTTGCGTATAACTAATGTGTTTATGGTCGGCTGGGTCTAGTGCACTCATGGATTTGTGGCTGTTAGCCCTGCATTGAACATCAAATTAACAAAATATTTTGAAAAATTTAAGCATCAGCAGTGAATTTTTAATTTCCCCAGTATTTTTTTTACTGGGGAAAGCGGAAAATTTTAGTAATTTAGTAAAAAAATGATTTTCAAAACGATTACGAAACCTCAGAATTGAGGTTATTGCTGTTCCAGCCTATAAGTCTCCAGACGCGGGTCAGACTATTTCCATTTAGAATTCACCGATTTATTAAAGAAATACTGAGTCGTACCTCAAATTTTGGGTGTTAAAACGAGTTCGAAATATTTATTTTATTAACTAAATAATAGTAATCGGCATAAGAGTTATAAAAATGACCCGGTTTAATTTGAGCCGATCTCGCGTGCCCACTTTGGGTACAGTATCCCCATGAAATTACGGAACTTTTCCCGATGGACATGTCACTCATCGCTGTGTTCCCCACATTGATCCAAATCTAAAGATGTAACTCACCCGCCCCCAGAGCACAACACAACCCTTTTCAAGCCTCTGAAACCGTCTCGTTTTCTACCGTAAACCTGGATAGTCTGGACCAAGAGCGCGCTTTGCGCTTTTTAATCTTACCCTTAGTTAGTATCGAGTATCAAAATGATCAGGTTCCTGTAGCTGAGCTTGACCGAGGTCCGTGCCTCTGGGTAGGTAATTAGACGCCCGTGTCCCACTTCCTTTGTTTGTTTGTTTTTCAGAAGTTGGTACCATGCTTACCTGGTACCATGGCACCCACTCCCATATATAAGTATACAAAATATATATTAGAGAGAGAGTATATACTTAGCGGAGCGAAGTTTTTGTTTTTGTCAGATGGGAAAAAATTGGCACCGTCTGTCCGTCGATATCCTCAATAACTACTCAGCCGATTAAATTTTTTTGTGTGTGAAAGGTCTAATATACGGGTGCAAGAGATATATTTTTATCAGTTAATTTGTTTCAGTTAATTAGTAATTAACCAATTAGTTAAGTGTGTAAGACTATTTTTAGCATTTTCCAACAAAAATTGCTTGTTTTTCAAGGAATAATTAGTGTAAAGCTATCGTTTTCGTGCTATTTTACTTCACGCCGTGCTGATTACGATTCTGGTGTTTGTTACTATTCGAGGTTGTTAAAAATATAGTAACTAGTTAATTAGCTAATTACAAATTAATTATTAAACGTAATTAATTACAAAACTCAGCGGAGCAATAAGCTAAGTATTTTATATCTTATTTCGCGTTTTAGATAATTGATGTCAAATCCATTATACAAAAAGCTAGCTAGCTAAAAATTACTAATTAATTAGTAATATCAATTAGTATAGCTAACTAAAACTAATTACCACACATGGTAAAGCTATAGAACTTTAAAAGTCACATATTCATGATCAGCCACATTGAAAACTCTTGAGCGCAAAAACTCAGCAATTTTGGGATGATTTTCGCATTTGGATCAAATTCCCTAATTAATTAATTAATTAACGAATTCGCACATACAGCCAGGTGTTAGAGATTCACAAATGTCGCGTTCGTGTGCAATTTTTTGCAGCAGTTTTTTCCGAGCACTTTGAAATTTTCAAGAAATTAGCTAATTAATTAGTAATTAAGTTACTAATTAGCATCTAACGCCCTCAAATAGTAATAAACAGATTCGTAACCAGCACGGGCATATGCAGCATACACACGAAAATAATAGCTTTACACTAATTATTCATTGAAAAATAAGCAAATTTTGCTTGAAACTGCTAAAAATACACTAACACACCTAACTAATTAGTTAATTACTTATTAACTAAAAGAAATTGTAACAAAAACTATCTTTTGTACCTGAAGGATATTAGGCCTTTCAAACAAACAGATTAAAATCGGCTCAGTAGTTATTGAGAAGTTCAACGAACGGACAGACGGTGCCAATTTTCAGCTCTCTGACGAAAACAAAAACGCTTCGGTTCGCTCAATTAGCGATTTTTTGAAAATGTTCAAAGTGATCAAAAATGAAAAAAGTAATGCACACGAGGGCTTTGTATGTCGCTGACCACGAATGTGACATTTATCCGCTCTAAAACTTAGCCATATATTCTAATTAGTTAATTTTATGTATATTGTAAAATCACCCTATAATAGCTAATTTTTTGCGCATGGGAGATTTTGATGTCGCTCATCATGAATATGTGACTTTTAAAACTCTGTGATTTTATCATGTGTGCTAATTACTTCATTAATTAGCTAATTAGTTAATATTACTAATTAATTACATAATTTTTAGCTAGCTAGGTAGCTTTTTGAATGGTGAATTTAACATCAATTGTCTAAGACGTGATACTTATTATAAATTGATTATTTGTCGAAATGCATGTATACATAAATGAGATATAAAATACATTGCTTATTGCTCCTCTCACTTTGTGACTTACTACGTTTACTGGTATATTTATTAGATAAATATTTTGATTACAAATTTAATATTAAAATACAGGGTATTGATATATTTGTTAGACAAATATTGTATTGTAATAGATGGACGTGACGCTACTGCATTGCGCACCTCCAAAACACAATGTCCGTACCACCACGGCTATCGTAACCTCAAGGGCGAACCTAATGGGATCGTTGTTGCTCGGTCGCTCCCAAGAAGCTACGAAGCTTATCATGCCGCAAAAGCGCTCGGCAGGATATGTTCTTATCCTACCGGATGGGTTACATATATAGTCTAGATGGTACTACCTTTGAGGTCCCTAGGGAAGTTGGCTCCGTCACCTGCTCAAAGTCTAAAGAGACCAGATCGCTATTTTCTTTCCACGTTCCACCTGGAAGTGTCGTTTTTCTCGAACGGTTGATTAATTTGACCAGTGGCCCCCACTAGGGTCCGGCGATCCCTAGGCGTTTAACGTCGGATCGCGTAACGATTCAATCAAATTTTGACAATCGCCTAGTCGACAATTTCTTCGAGCATTTCTCAACGGCGGCGGGGAAGTTTCGGGTCGCATGAGTCGTACGCGTCTGAATTTAGCGTGGAATCGGCAAGCCATGCTAAGGCTTGCGACCTGTCGACGGCAAGCCTGAACGCAGGTTTGACAATTTCACACCACTCAGACTGTGTCGCTACATTTTGCATCGAAGCGCGGTGACACCAGGGATTGTTCGAATTATTATTTATTGACAAGCAAACTGTGCACTTACACACAACGTAGGGTAACGGTTATTACAACAAAGCACTGGTAAAATTAGGCAATATCATTCATTTCAACCGTAAGCGCGTACAATACTGCTATAGTCACGGTCATCATAGTATCGGAGTCTTAGTCTTATAAAATCTCACACCAGTATCAAGTTCGGGTACATCAACTCCATCAAGTCTATAGACGACGGCTGCGCTTACCTTACTCGACACGGGTCGGGCAAAAGATAAAAACTAACTAATTATCGGGACTGACAGTGAACGGCGCTCAGCTAACGGGTTACCTAGGGATAACTACTCGCTTAATGCCAGTTATAAAACACCGCTTCATTGATTCAGGTAAGCTAAGGACGGCTATTTGGGTAATAGTATTATTTCGGCTTATAGGTCCCGGTAGAAAAGGATTGGGACCGAATTTTCTAAGGTTTAAACTTTTGCTAAGGGGGTAACGTTTTTCAAGAAGCGTTTCCATAGCTTTGTACATAAAATATAATTTATCAAATGTGGGGAAAATAATATTTTATTTTGCTGGCGATATTTTGTGTAAATTTATACTATTTCTACGAAAGTGCTGGATCGATTTGGATCCATGGAAAATTACTAAAATCAAAAATTTGATCTAAATTGAAGTTCACTGATGGCCTACGCAAAAGCGGATCTTTTCTCTGGTGGTTCTTGTTTCCTGTGTCTTGAGAGGGTAGCGGAACTACAAGTGCCTTTTCTGACAGAGCAGGGTCGAGAGTTCGTTCGTTTCACCTAATGTTGCGTCTTTCACACAGAAGTGCGTGCACGAACTGCACACCGTAGACACGTCGCGCAACGATTTCACGGAAAATAGAAACAACATCTTTCCATTGCACGCGAAATGAAGACAAGGGCTTTCCATTGCACTCTAAATGAAGACAACGGTTTCCATTTCCCGCAAAATTCTAATAACGCGCTTCTATTACCACATGTCGAGTGAAATATTGATGACTATTGCTATGCGGCTAGAGCAATGGTAGCTTCTATATTTATAGCTTGCGCGCAATGGTTGATACCATATCTACAACAACGTGCAATCGCATCAACCATATCTGCATCTCTGTGCAATTGTAGTGAGAATATATATATGTGCAGTGAGATATTGCTGGCCACTCTAGTTTGATATTGGCTTCCTGCAGTTTGATACTGGTGCTCCCCCTTGTTTGATATTGGTTCCTCCCACCAGTTGGTTATTGGTACCCCCTCCAATTTGATATTGGTGCCCCTCCAGTTTGATATTGGTGCTATTGTTGCCACTATCAAACTAGAGGGGGCACCGATATAAAGCTAGGGGGAACCTCTATCAAACTGGAGGGGGCACTAATATAAAACTTGAGGGGACACCAGTATCAAACTGGAGGAGGCACCAATATCAAACTGCCGGAGGCACCACTATCAAACTGGAGGGTGACACCAATATCACATTGCGGGGGCCACCACTATCACAATGGAGGAGGCACCAATATCATACTGGATGGGCGCGCCAATATCAAATTGCAGGGGGCACACTATTAAAATGGAGGGGGCCACCACTATCAAACTGGAAGGGACACCGCTGTCAAACTGAATAGGGCACTAATATATTAAACATATTGATAACTTTTATTTACCTCAATATTACGCAGCACTAATAATATGCATATTACTAACAGCATTGCAGCGACTTTATTTAACTTGTATGGTTGACACAGCGCTAGGGAATATAATTCTTAAAATATCGTTATATCGGCTTTTATACTTGGTATCCTTACTTTACCAAAAATATAGTTAGACCAAAAAATTTTTAGTTAAAACATCGTCAAGCGAAAATTATAAAAATGCTGTATGTTCATGATATGTTTTGCAAATATTTCACAGCGCCTTGAAAGTCAAGGTTTAATGAAAATTCATTGCAGACTTATAACATTAACAGGAGTTAAAGTTTAACTTAATCAGTGAGATTTCGCCCTGACCGGATTAAAATTTTTGTGTTACTATTACATCTTATATACAGTTTGTACCGTGTATATACCTGATTTAGGCAATATATTGCAGAATTTTTGTATTACCCGTATCATATTGTCTTGCTACGTTTAGAAACGTAGTTTGTCATGTTTCCGTTGTCGTATTGTAGATAACCGAGACAGTTTGCAGGGAAGAGTCAGAGAAACAGAAGTAAAATTCAGCCTGATTGCCGCGATAAAATTGCTGTCACTTAATTTTGTTTTATGACACATAAATACATATGTCTAACACGATCGCATATTTATATATATAGATATGTATATTTCAGAAATTTAAAGCGATTACACTGCAATTGCAGTTATTGTTTCCAAAATATCGACCAGCCACTTAACTACACTATTATTACAGTTGTCTTGCAGTACTGTTGTCGGCCATACAGTTGCCATGTATTCAATAATTACATAAAGGCGATGCTGAAAATTGAAACTGCAATATTTCCTGGGCTTCTCTGCTTTTGAAATAAATGAATGTATAACGCATTGTAGATAGATACATTCCTATGATTATGGGATTAATTAATAAAGCGGAGCACGCTGAAGTACGATAAGTAGTATAAGTCCGGTGAGCCGCATAATGACATCTTTGAGTGGTTATCGAGATAATAAACATAATTACACTAGGTCCACAATCCCGAATACTTGAGCATCCGCGAAACTTACCTTACGAGAAACAAGCCATTATGACTATTGTAGGCAGAAATTGGATATATAAATGTTTTTAAAAAAGAAAGATAATGGGTCGTCTCACATTCTCTTGACTGCCGGAGGTAGCGAAGTTTACTCAATTAGCTATGAATTGTGCTAAAAATATATTTTTCCGTTTATAGCACAAATTTTGTGTAAATAAACAAAACGATAAACAAAAATGTTTAGATATAATGATGTTCATACCACTTTTTCTTTCCCCACCAGTTTGTTATTGGTGCCCCCTCCAGTTTGATATTGGTGCCCCCTCCAGTTTGGTATTGGCGCCCCCTCCAGTTTGATACTGGTGCCATTGTTGCCACTATCAAACTGGAGGGAACACCGATACTAAACTGGAGGGGGCACCTATATCATACTGGAGGGGACACCATTATCAAACTGGAAGGGGGTGTCAATATTAAATCACGGGGGCCATCATTATCAACGTGGAGTTGGCACCAATATCAAGTCACGGTCTCTAAAACTGCACACAATTTGTAGACATTGTAGTCCCATTGACTACAAACTATACATGTAGGCACTACCATTGCACAAATGCAGATTGCGATTGCACGGTTTTGTAGATATGGTATCAACCATTGCACGCAAGCCATAAATATAGACGCTACCATTGCTAATTTCACAAAGATGTTCATATGGTTGATGCGAATGCACGATGTTGTAGATATGCTATCAACAAGTGCACGCAAGCTATAAATATAGAAGCTACCATAGCTTTGGCCGCATAGTAATAGTCAGCAATATTTCCCTCGACATGTGGTAATCGAAGCGCATCATTAGCATTTTGCGGGCAATGGAAAGTCGCTGTCTTCATTTTGCGTGCAATGAAAAGAAGTTGTCTTTATTTTGCGTGAAATCGTTGCTCGACGTGTCTACGGTGTGCAGTTCGTGCACACACTTCTGTGTGAAAGACGCATGTCAGTCTAAACCTTGGATTAGGTTTTGGAAGCTGGACTGCCACGTCGCTTCTCAAAAAGGAGTCTTGGGGTCATTGCCACTAAGCGAAAGTCCGAATTAAATATGACCCAAAATAATTGTAAGATACAGATAATACTGATTAATTAAATCACGACTAATGTACAGATTTGGAGCTCGGGTAACTAGGTTTTACTCGGAACTTAAGCTAATTTGCTAAGTATTAATTTTACCAAGCCTGTAAAATTTCGGGTCTTATCCATTATGAATTTATTTCCTATTAGTCTACACAAGAAACTCAAAGGAGGAAAGAAAGAGGAGAGCTTCGTTATATTTTGAGGTGCAAATGACTGAGGCGAGATGGTTTGGGAGTGGTTACTGGCATTATTGATCTCATCTAGAATTGAAAACACGGACTAAGGGTTAGAGGCGTTGGCTCAGTTCATAGTGTCCAGATGGTTTTAAAGGTAACTCAGTGTCTTAGCAATTTGACTTATAGAAACTTTCCTACGTAATTTTCGGATCGCTTAGGGCCCAAGGCTCACGAGTGTTTTATATGCAAGTTTCTTCATCCTACTTCGCACAACCGCAATAATTGGCGGCCCAGTGCGGAAACGCTATATACGGGTCGTCTAAATACGTATTTGGTTCGTCCTAGGAATTTCTTCTTAAGCGAACTATTTGAATACTTAACTAGTCCTCAATCGAAAACGCGGAACGCTACAGTTGAGCTCGCGTGCAGACCATTGCCGAAGCAACGAACTACTCTGGGTCTATATCCAATTTCCATGAACTCGACCGCGTTAAAACAATTAACCTACTTAACAGGGAATAACCGGAACCAGCAACCGGAACCGTCCATTTAAACCGGATCCGGAACCGGAACGGGAACCTGGTTTTCGAAATTTATATATAGTAAAACAGATAATGGAAGAAATGAAGGTATAGTGGATTTAAAATGCATTAAAATAACTTTTACATTAAACTTAAGGTATTGCGACGGTATTATTGCCTTTCTGAAACTTTAAAGAGACTGAGGAAGCTAATAATGTTTATTTATCGATGAAATATGACGGTTTTTGGACATTCAGAGCAAAAAATGTCTTCCACTATACACCATTGCGTATACTGCATTAAATCGAATGTGCTTACAAAGCTTGGAGCGTAGAGTACACACTTTCGCTCTGTCTCCAGTCGCCTCCCTTTACTACACATACGTTTGTTGCATGTTCTTCGGAAGGAAACTTAAAATTATTGGTTTATATGATTCTAAGAGAAATTAATAGATAGAAAGTAATTTTCTGATCAGTGGTCAGAGACACTGTTTAGTCTAAACAGCGCCCGTCAGTTAGATCATAATGATGATAACTTTCTAATCAGAATGCTATAAATGAGACACACTGTGATGTTGCTCGCACAGTTTCAATAAATACAGTTCATAGCCAAGAAAGCAGTTTCTAGATGCGTTGCAGATAACGTTAGTTTAATTTAGACTGATTTACCAAGTTTACAAGCGCACTGGCGGGTGCTTGACGCAATTTATGTTAGCCAAGCATACCCTAAGTACTTTTGTTACCGAGTTGGACCGGTTTAATTCAAACGTATCCCACAGACTTCTGGATGTGTAAAATAGCTGCTACAAGCATTGAACTGGCTTTGATTTAACAAACTCCTGCAGGTTATTATGAAAAATTTCTGTTCAAATTATGTGCCCTACTTACGTTTCACACTGCAAATTGGTTAGTTAACTTTTTCTTTTGCTTGGTTCTATTGGATCTTGATCATTGTGTAATATATATTACATATGTTTGGATTATAGGATGAAGCAAAAAACGTGGAAAATTTCAAACAAAATTTTTAAACCGGAATTCCGGTTCCGGTATGGTTTTTGCCCTTTGCCGGAACCGCAACCGGAACACGATTTTCGCCGGAACCGGAATACCGGTTACTCCCTGCTACTTAACTAGTTCCTGGAGTTTTATGTAATAACGCTATTGCTCCAAGAAGAAATCATTTTGCTATTGGTTTGAATCGCTGGTTATCGCTGTGAAGCGATAGTACTAGATTAATATTGGGTCACATTAGGAGGGACCCTCAGCGGCATGCCGAGAAAATTCTGTTCATTAGTTGCTTTGCATACGGTGGCGTAGCCAGGGGGGACATGGGGGAATGTCCC
>JASANE010022056.1:0-14747 GCA_030248225.1 Trileptium ribeirensis | reverse complement strand
ACGTATTGCTAATGTGCGTATATTATGCAAAATGTCGATTATATACTTACAACTTTGAAGCACTTTCTTTCATCCGAATATGCCGAAACGTAATTATTGCGAATCATTACTAATTAAATTGTACGTTGCCTTTACATGGAAACAAGAATAGCAAAAGTAAACAAGACCACACGCATTAGGTGTCTGCTAATGCATAAATTAATGTTTAAGACATTGCCTTCTCCTGTTGCACAGTGATAAACAAACAGTCCTTTCAGTATTAAACAAACGTGAAATAACCACTAATATTTGTGATTAAAGGAGGTCCAAACACACTAACGGAATACGACGCGACTGGTGCATAAAAATGTGTACTTATACTGCTAAAACAGAATGGCTGCACACCGAAACAAGACCTAACATATTTTACGGGTTACCTGTAAAAATACACTTCATTTTACTAAGAGTGCATATAGGGAAGAGTATGTCACTTAGCTGCACTCTAATGTTAACTCGTGTTTTATGACACGGGCATTTTCGGCCTGACCATTACCCCATTTCTGTTCATCATGCACAGACCCCAACCCAGGTTTAGGTGGGCACCTCAGACCCCACTTTTAAGGGGCCAGTTTGGATAGGTGTGATTGGTTTATCCTGAGGCCTGTGTATGATGAGCCAACTACGAATGGTGGAGGGTCAGGCCGAAAATACTTCCCAGAAATAAAGGGTGTCAGCCTGAAAACGCCCACGTCATCAAATAAGGGTTAACATTAAGTGCTGGGAAGCGACATACTCTTCTCTTATGCACTCTTGGTTCTACCGATGGCACTGCTGATTGCGGCGACTACAGAATTACTCTTACCGTGGCTAACTGAGGAACCATTGCATGAGTGGGTGGTGCCGCCGCTGTACCAGCCACACCAACTGGAGTGGCTAGCTGATTCATGAGCAAGTTCTTGAGAGCCAAATTATTTTTCCCATTTACCAATAGTTGATCCTTCAAATGTTGCGGTGGATGAAGGTACTTGCACTTTGGATTCTCTCGTTGACAGCGACCCTAAAAAGCATTTAAAATTCTGCGCGTTTACATCATGTTTATGGCTCTATTGGGTTAGTACGTAAATAGCAATTGATTGAAATAGCATGTATTTCTTTATATATTCGACTAAATGAAGCTAAGCTAAATAACGAAGCAAACTCAAGTGTCAAAATTTGTTCCGAAACGTGAATTCAGGAATGTTTGAATTTTTTAGTTTAAAATTTCAAATGATTTCAGTTAATTCAGATATCAAATTCAAATATATATTTAAGAAAATATTAATGCTTACAAAAAATTCAAAATTCACCAACGAGAGCTCTATATAACTAGTACCTCCAAAACTGAGGGCAAACGAAGCGAGTATAAGAGTGAATGCTGTGACGTTCCAAATTCAGCTTCATGAGCTCCGTTTAAGGTCCCAATACACCAGAAATACATGAAAAGTAACATTACGATTCCTCCAGCAAGATTGGTTTTCGTGCTCGTTGGCGTTGTTTTGTTTTCTGTTATGTTTACTGGTGACTATTACGGGCAGGAAGAAGGTTAAGTGTTCAAAAATTTCCCAGACTCAATTTGAATGCAATGGTAGCCTTCTGAATTTAAATTTCAGTCAAATCATGGGATGTAGCAATTTTTAAATAATGTTCGTTCTGATATTTTTAAGCATGAAAGATAGCCAAACAGTGTCGCGACAGGGGTTCAGATATGTAGAGAATATGTAAATTATTAAATGGCATTTGCGCTAATGAACAGGCAATAGCATTTTGGTAGCTGCAAAAATTTTTTATGCCTAATGGACAAGATAGGTATATAACTTTTGCCTATAAACGCTGCTTATAATCGATATATATTATATGACACGCATTCTGAGGAGCTATGAACGCGAGCAAGCTGAAAACGACCATTGAACCCGAAGCGGCGGGGGATGTGAAAATTTACATTCAGTTTCAGTTCTTGTGCACTGGCCACGCTGGTATTCACGGCATACTTCTAACTGTAGCCATCGCGAGTCTTTCACATTCATTAACGGATTCACTATTGCCATTGTACGAAAGTTCCTTTCAAATGTTATCCAGTGACTACAACATTTGATGTTTTTTAATTAAATGTTTATTTTCTTTAAGGTATTAAATTATAGATTATTGCAAGTAGTTAGAGTATGTCGGATTAAGCCCAAAATAAAGTAATCAACAATTATCATTTCGCTGTTGATATGTTCCGATCCAAATATGCCGGAAAACAGATTGGTAGATTGTCACTTGATTAATATGAGAAACACTAACGCCTCCGTCCTGAAAGAGAAACATACATTACTTTTAATATATGTAGCAAAGCTTGAATTTGTTATTGTATCTTATGTTTGCTATAATATTGCCAAACATATTTATAAAACTAAGGTTCAAAGCAGGATGAATGGGTGCTATTATGAGCTGAACTGACAAAATTAAGTCACGAGAAATGTCTTAAGAACATCACTTCACGGACGTTGTAGAAGCAAGCAGCAAGCTAGATAAAATTGGACGAATTTAGTTTAATAATACCACTTCACCTTGAGACAAAACTTATAATTTTAGTTTTAAACTCGAACCTGAATTACTATTTCAAGTTTCGATGGATGTAGTTGACTTCCTGAATGAGATTTACATTACTATTCATGATGCAGGCCAAAAAAGCATTCCCCTCCAACTTTACAAATAGCAAATTCGAAATCTTGCATTTGATGGTGCGTTTCGGATGTTCTTCAAAGAAAAATATTCGGTTCACTTCTACCGTAAAGGCACGGATTTTTGGAATCTTTCCGTACAGCAGTTGTTTATATATATGAACGTTGGATGTCCACATGTAGTTGACTCTCTAAATGAGATTTAGATTACTCTTCATGATGCACGCCAAAAAAGATTTCCCCTCCAACTTTACAAATCGCAATTTCGAAATCTTGCATTTGATGGTGAGTTTCGGATGTTCTGCAAAGAAAAATATTCGGTTCACTTCTACCGTAAAGGCACGGATTTTTGGAATCTTTCCGTACAGCAGTTGTTTATATATATGAACGTTGGATGTCCACATTTAGTAGACTATCTAAATGCAATATACATTACTCATCATGATGCACGCCAAAAAAGCTTTCCCACAAATCGCAAATTCGAAATCTTGTATTTGATGGTGCGTTTCGGATGTTCTTCAAAGAAAAATATTCGGTTCACTTCTACCGTAAAGGCACGGATTTTTGGAATCTTTCCGTACAGCAGTTGTTTATATATATGAACGTTGGATGTCCACGTGTAGTTGACTTTCTAAATGACATCTACATTATAACTCTTCACGATGCAAGCCAAAAAAGCGTTCCCCTCCAACTTTACAAATCGTAAATTCGAAATTTTGCATTTGATGGTGCGTTTCGGATGTTCTTCAAAGAAAAATATTCGATTCACTTCTACCGCAAAGACGCGGAATTTTGGAATCTTTCCGTACAGCAGTTGTTTATATATATGAACGTTGGATGTCCACATTTAGTCGACTCTCTAAATGCGATTTACATTACTCTTCATGATGCACGCCAAAAAAGCGTTCCCCTCCAACTTTACAAATCGCAAATTCGAAATTTTGCATTTGATGGTGCGTTTCGGATGTTCTTCAAAGAAAAATATTCGGTTTCGACTTGGGTTTTTGGTTTTGTGTTGTTTTTTTTGTTTTTTTTTGTTTTTTTTTGGGTTTTGATCTTCGTACAGCAGTGTTATTTTTTTTTTGTTTTTAGTTGGGTGTGTGGTTGTTTTTGGTGCGTTTTTTTTTTTTTTTGTGTGTAGGTTGTGTTTTGCATTATTCGTTTTGTGTGTTGGTTTTTAACGCACGGATTTTTGGAATCTTTCCGTACAGCAATTGTTTATATATATGAACGTTGGATGTCCACATGTAGTTGACTCTCTAAATGCGATTTACATTACTCTTCATGATGCAAGCCAAAAAAGCGTTCCCCTCCAACTTTACAAATCGCAAATTCGAAATCTTGCATTTGATGGTGCGTTTCGGATGTTCTGCAAAGAAAACTATTCGGTTCACTTCTACCCCAAACGCACGGATTTTTGGAATCTTTCCGTACAGCAATTGTTTATATATATGAACGTTGGATGTCCACATGTAGTTGACTTTCTAAATGAGATTTACATTACTCTTCACGATGCAAGCCAAAAAAGCGTTCCCCTCCAACTTTACAAATCGCAAATTCGAAATTTTGCATTTGATGGCGCGTTTCGGATGTTCTTCAAAGAAAAATATTCGGTTCACTTCTACCGCAAAGACGCGGAATTTTGGAATCTTTCCGTACAGCAGTTGTTTATATATATGAACGTTGGATGTCCACATTTAGTCGACTCTCTAAATGCGATTTACATTACTCTTCATGATGCAAGCCAAAAAAGCGTTCCCCTCCAACTTTACAAATCGCAAATTCGAAATCTTGCATTTGATGGTGCGTTTCGGATGTTCTGCAAAGAAAACTATTCGGTTCACTTCTACCCCAAACGCACGGATTTTTGGAATCTTTCCGTACAGCAATTGTTTATATATATGAACGTTGGATGTCCACATGTAGTTGACTTTCTAAATGAGATTTACATTACTCTTCACGATGCAAGCCAAAAAAGCGTTCCCCTCCAACTTTACAAATCGCAAATTCGAAATTTTGCATTTGATGGTGCGTTTCGGATGTTCTTCAAAGAAAAATATTCGGTTCACTTCTACCGCAAAGACGCGGAATTTTGGAATCTTTCCGTACAGCAGTTGTTTATATATATGAACGTTGGATGTCCACATTTAGTCGACTCTCTAAATGCGATTTACATTACTCTTCATGATGCACGCCAAAAAAGCGTTCCCCTCCAACTTTACAAATCGCAAATTCGAAATCTTGTATTTGATGGTGCGTTTCGGATGTTCTTCAAAGAAAAATATTCGGTTCACTTCTACCGTAAAGGCACGGATTTTTGGAATCTTTCCGTACAGCAGTTGTTTATATATATGAACGTTGGATGTCCACATGTAGTTGACCCTCTAAATGAGATTTACATTACTCTTCATGATGCACGCCAAAAAAGCGTTCCCCTCCAACTTTACAAATCGCAAATTCGAAATCTTGCATTTGATGGTGCGTTTCGGATGTTCTGCAAAGAAAACTATTCGGTTCACTTCTACCCCAAACGCACGGATTTTTGGAATCTTTCCGTACAGCAATTGTTTATATATATGAACGTTGGATGTCCAAGCAATACGTTGTTGCTGTACTTCGTTCAGTTACCTGCTCTACAATAAAGAGTACTAAAACCCACATTTTGACCCCTGACCCCGGAACCAGACCCCAAATCAAAAAACGCTCAGAAATGTACACTGTAAATCGACTATGCCGGTTCGCATGAGCCCAGGATCAGAAAATCGGTTAAGGCGTTCTCGAGTTATGGCCGATTACACACACACGGAATTTAAAAGATTTCACCCCTGCAACACACAATCTCCACTATGTTTCACTACGTTCTGATTAGAAGTGAACAGTTTGAGTAAACTTATGCAAATTAGCGCAACTCGGAAGACAAATAATAACCTTAATATTATTAAGCATTGTAATTAAGATAATAGAAACAACATAACATATAAAAATCACCCGATTTTGTAGGACTTGAGTTTAGACAAACTGCTTTGTATGTTTGCAAGATGAAGTGGGTTGGACTCTTATTTTTACGGCGCCTATCGGTAATTAAATGGGGAAGGGAATTCGTCACCGAAAATTGTAAGGGACGAGGTGTGGCCAGTAGAAAGTCGGTGGAACAGCGAGTACGGCACACGTTTTTTATGGTGCGATCGGTGTCTGACGAGGTGGCGCGACTAAGACTAAAAACTCACGTTTTAAGAAACGCGGCACCACAGACGCTAAGAGAAATATTTATTTTGTACAAAAAAGCTAAGTATAAAGTTCACAATTTATCACGCCGTGCTTTTCCACCCTAATTTTAGCTCGTTTAGTTCCAGTATATTTCGATTCCGATAATGTGACCATTTTTTTTCGCTCTATGACCCTTAGGATTTAGGTTATCTACTACTCGGTAGTGGAACTACATTTGTGAGCGGAGCTTGGGCTGTGGCATTACGAATGTACTATTGCATAGGGCATAGGGCTTTATCATTGGTAAAAATATTATATTTGAATTCTTCGACCCAAAAAACCCTATAATGGTTTGATCGAAACAATTCTATTTCAATAAATAACACAAATGTTGCAAAATTCTCTATTTTAGCTGCATAAAAATAACTAATTAGCTAATTAACCACTCAAAATTTTTTAATCCCATATATCAGGTGCACACTCTGACATGATATGCTTTCAAACAAAAAAAGTTTTTTAAAATTGGTTCAGTGGTTCTTGAGAACCAGCGGACCGAACGAACGGACGGACATCGACCTTTTTACTCCCAGACAGAAAACAAAACCGCTTCGCTCGGCTTCGCCGAGCTAAGCTCAATTAAATTACTAGCTCTCTTGAGATTAATGCAGAGTACCGCGGTCGGTGATACTCGGCATTATATCTAATAAATTTCCTTAACCTAAGACTTTGAATTTAAGCGGTTTATACCCCTATCTTATATAACGTGCACCCGGTCGATATGCACGAGGGTTATATTATGAACTAGGTTGCCGCGATCGTTGACACCCTAGTTGGTACGTTTTCTACTCGTCCTCCAACATCCGGTCGGTATGCTTTAGGTAAATTTAAGGAAGTACTGAAAGTGCTTAAGACTGGTCGTTATAACGCCTCTCCATTCGTGCTCACACTGGATTCTCAAGAAGTTACTCCTTGTCCTTAACTTGCTCAATTCTCAACTCCTGAACTGACTAGCCCGAAAATTGACTTATCTATTCTAGGCCACTAGTTTTGCATTGCAGGAATAATTCTTTACGCCGACACCACTTAGATACTTGTAGCGTACTGCCAGTATCCTATATAACACACTAATACCCTACTTTATCCTTGACACCAGGTACACTTGTAGTTCTGTTAAGCGCTATTTGATCTTAGTCTCTATCTGCATACATACTCGGCACACTTAAACCGTAGCAACAATTTCTTTAGATGGCAATGCATTAAACCCGGAATAAAAATACAGGATTTCTTGGAAAGACCTTGAACCTCTACAACACGCACGCAGTTCTTTGCGTGAAAACTGAGACTAAACCAATACAAAAAATCGAAGCGAACAATGCGTATATGACCTATTTCACGTAGACTAATTCGCTCACAAGGGGCGATGGGCCGCATAGGCGACGCCATTGATATAACAAGGGTGGTCCCATTGAGTTTAGCAACCCACTAAGAAATGACGCTGAGCATGGGCGCACCACGCTGTCATGAAATGGGGGCCAACTCAAAGTGAGGATCCGTAAGGGAAAATTGCGGCGCAATAAGGAAAAAAAATCCTTATTTGCCGAACTTAAGAGGAACACCCCTCCCTCTTGCTACGCCCGTATCCCTGAGTTCAACTCCCCAGCGCTTATCCGCTTGTTCCCTTCCGAACACGTTTCCCGATAGCCACTTGCTAACCATCAAACAGGATTATCTCGAGGCCAGGGAGTAACCGGAATTCCGGTTCCGGCGAAAATCGTGTTCCGGTTGCGGTTCCGACAAAGGACACAAACCATACCGAAACCGGAATTCGATTTAAAAAATTTTGTAAGAAATTTTTCACATTTTTGCTTCATACGTGGTCCAAACATTATGTATATAATATATAGACAATGACCAAGTTCCAATACAACCAAGCATAAAAAAGATTAACTCAGCAATTTATTCTGTGAAACGTAAGTAAAACACAATTTCAACAGTAATTTTTATGTTAACCTGCAGGAGTTTGTTAACAAAACAAAGCCAGGTCGATGCTTGTAGCAGCTATTTTACACATTCAGAAGTCTGCGGGGTATTTAGATTTCAACCCGTCCAACTCGGTAACAGAGTATGTATTATGTAGATGTACTTAGCTGTAAGCGTGGCTATCATATACTGCGTCAAGCACAAGCCAGTGCGCTTGCCAACTTTGTAAATCAGTCTACATTGAAGTAAACTAATGTTATCTGCAACCCAGCCAGAAACTGCGTCCTTCGCAATGAACTGTATTCATTGAAACTGTGCGAGCAGTACAACAGTTGGTCTCATTTATAGCATTGTGGTTAGAAAATTATCATCATTATCAGCTAACTGACGGGCACTGTTTGTCCAACGCTAGCCTAAACAGTGTCTCTGACCACTGATCGGAAAATTACCTTCTATCTTTCGCTTAGAATCATAAACCAATAATTTCAAGTTTCCAACAAAAGAACATATAACAAACATATGTGTAGTAAAGGGAGGCGCCTGGAACCATAGCGAAAGTGTTTCGTTTACAAAGCGAAAGTGTTTTATGCTCCATGCGTTATAATCACATTCATTTTGACGCAATATACGCAAGGCTGTATAGTGGAATGCATTTTTTTGCGCTGGGGGTCCAAAAACTGACATTTTGATCGATAAATAAACATTATTTAGCTTCCTCAGTCTTTTTAAAGTTCCAGAAAAGCAATAATGTCATTACAATACATTAGGTTTAATGTAAAAGTTTTTTTCAACACATTTTAAATCTGTATTTCTTCCTTCATCTGTTTTACTATATACAGGTTTCGAAGACCACGTTCCGGATCCGGTTTAAATGGACGGTTCCGGTTGCTGGTTCCGGTAAATTTCGGTTCCGACTATTCCCTGTTCGAGGCATATCCTTGGTGTTCGACACCTACTAGGCTATCCAAAGGTTCTCGGACCCAATACCTCCCAAAGATCTAAATTCCAAACCAAAAATATAACCTTTCATAAAATCACTTACTTATCGGTGACTAAAATGTTAACTTCCTAAGTATTAGATTTTGCTGCTTTACTTTTGGTTAATTTGCATAATTATAACTTCATTTCTCAGTTAGCTAACCTACAGTTAGGACTTGTTTAATTTTAAGTGGAGTTCTTTGTTGTCTGTAGTGGAGATCGACTGTTTGTGCAAAGAATTGCTCTATTTTATTGAGCGGAGCTCGGCGAAGCGTTTTTATTTTCTGTCTGGGAGTAAAAAGGTCGATGTCCGTCCGTTCGTTCGGTCCGACGGATCTCAAGAACCACTGAACGGATTTTAAAAAAACTTTTTTTGAAAGCCTATCATGTCAGAGTGTGCACCTGATATTTGGGATTAAAAAATATTGAGTGGTTAATTAGTAATTAGCTTATTAGTTAATTTTATGCAGCTAAAATAGAGAATTTTGCAATATTTGTGTTATTTATTGAAATAGAATCGTCTCGAACAAACCATTATAGGGTTTTTTGGGTCAAAGAATTCAAATATAATATTTTTACCAATGATATAGCCCTATGCAATGTAGTTACAAGAACATAAAATTGAGTACATTCGTAATGCCACAGCCTAAGCTCCGCTCACAAATGTAGTTCCACTACCGACTAGTTATTATTGATTTACGCACCTGATAGTGCTTCCATTCGGGCGCTTCATATAACCGTGATGAGAAGGTTTTCTATACAGTGGCAAACAGGTTAGAATGGGTTTCGCGTCAAAATATCTTCGTTGGGATAAATTGATTCTGAAAGACACACAGATAGCAGAAGCAACGACAGAGTTCTGGTAATACTTCCGATGCATGGAGCAAACATTTGAAGGACAACAGTGATGAAGCTGTTACGACATTATATAGTAGACTGTTCCGTAATCGCATCGCTCGGCAGGCAAAATTATATCTAGCACAGTTTTTATATGGTATGTATCGAGTTTGTTGTTTAAACGGATGTCCACGAAGACGATCGTTTGCAACAACGTGAAAGAACTGATCCAACCGAAGATCTCTAAGATTATGAGCCATTCGATACATCATGATGAGGTCTGCTCTGAATCCTTGAATTTCAAGAGTTTGTACCTTCAGTAAGCGCAACCGTTCGAATACCCCATAATGGCTGTGCAGTGCTGTGTATCAGCTTGGTTGCCTTGATACTTGTTTTTCTCTGAAGGTCTTCTAATACCTTGCAGTAGCGGATGTAGTGAGGGCACCACGAGTAAGTCACATATTCCAACCGTGGTGTCACAAGTGTCGTGTATATCGGCATGAATGTTGCAATCGTCAGGTACTGAAATTTCCTCTTAATCGCCCTGATGACCTTCTCACAACGGGGCATCATCTTCAGTAAATGCTTCGACGATTTCAGGTTGGCTGATATCCACACGCCAAGGTCTTTTTCGTGTTCAGTATTCTGTATGCTGTTGGCTTCCAGATTATATTGGACGTTGGGGTTGTCATGGCCGAAATGGATGTAAGAACACTTTACTACGTTGAACCCCATGCCAGAATCTGCAGATCACCGACTTATGTCACCTAAATCTGTCGCCGCATCCTTGTACTCTAGGTTTGACATCGTGTTAATACGTCTATATACACAGTTTAATATCATCATCTAATTTTAGTACCATGGATGAAGTGTACTCGTCATTAGTCAATATCATTTATATAAAAGAGGAACAAAACATTGCCATTAAAAATTTTAATTAGTAATAACATTTCGTAATAGTTTAATAAAAACTTAGGCCGCTAATAACCATTATAAGAAGTGGTAGCGTAATAGTTAATAACAGTTGTAATATTTTAAGAAATCGGTCGGTGGTGGCGAGTGATAAATACCAGGGCGAGTAGTGCAGGTGGGTTCAGCGGTTAGTAGTACAACTTGTTGGGTTGTCTGCCAGCCGCGGCCGACTCTGCAAGAAGTGCTGTTCTTGATTAGGCCGGGCGAGTAAGGGGTGTGGATTCGAATAACTACCTCGAGAATTCCTTACCTCAAAACCATCCTGTGAATACACAGTCAAGGCCAGGACTGAGCAAAAATCCAGCTGAATAGTAGTCGACCGCTACTACGCAGTTTTAATTAACGTAGTCTGCCAGCCAGCCGGGAGTGACGATATTAAAATAACTGCCAAGTAATAGCATAATCCTAAGGCACAGGTTAAGTTAATTAAATAAACGTGCGCGGCCAGCCAGTCGGGGGTCGTTTTATCAACTCAAAACAGCATTATCAAGTAATAGCTAACTTAAATCTACTTCGCTGTGACTCAAACTTTAAACAGTGTGCCAGCAAGCCGGGGCGATTGCATTAAATTTGGGACCGCATTAGCATAAATCTAAGGATTTAGGTTCTGGTACTTACGTAATTACTCGTACAGCTGTCAGCCAGCAGGAGGCGGTTGTATCAACCTCTTAAGGAGTAGTAAAATAGTACATAACCTAACCTTAAAGCTAATGGAGATAGGGACGAACAAGTGAAATACAATTGAGTGGCCGAGTTGCGAAATAGAGTGAAGAAAAAGTTGTCTGTGGAGCGTCAGAGTGATCTAACTAGTACGGTACTAAAGAATAGCGCCGTGCGCTGAATCTGTGGGCGTCCAAACCATTGCGTGCTTTAATATTTTATATCATTTTGAAACAACATTCTTGCTACGTCTTTGGTGCTCAATTATCTTAGGCAAAAGTTTCTAGAGCCGTGTTAAGTCGCCACGCAAGAGTTAGGGCGTAGATACTGTTATATTTTTAGTGATCCAAAGCGGTAGGGATTGGATGGAGATTTTTCCTTATGACGGCTATCGGTAATTAAAAAGGGACGGGATTCGTCACCTGAAGATTGCGTGGTCCGAGGTGTGGCCATTAGTATGCTGGTGGGACGTCTCGATGGCGCGCATCATTCTTTCTGTGATCAGTGGTCATGCCCTATATTTCGCGTAGTGGCGTGCTTTCTGCTCAGCTCGATCGCTCCGGTTCCAGATATTTGGATATCAAACGCATAGCAATTAACGTTTGTTGCAAAACCGGATAAAACAATTAGGCAAGATAATTGAGCACGTAGCACCCGCAGACTGTGACACGCTTTCGTTAACTGAGCACTGAATACCTGTAGCTCTTTTCTACACCCTACTATTCTTGAGTACTTTTACACACTGATCGCTTTAAAAACGCACCGGATACTTTTTTCTTCCTCTAGATTTGTCACTGTTCGATACTAGCACACTCCACTAATTCGACCCTAGGACTATTAGTTCAGGTTAGATTATGTGCTAATCTAATACATTTCTTGCGAGCTTTATACGACCGCCCCCGAATGGCTGATGATGCACGTTTATCTAAGCATCTGAACCTAGGACCTAGATTTACGCTAGTACAGTCCTTATTTAGAAGTTAGGTTTGAGCGAACACCGGTTACTTTTAGATTAGCTGATACGTTACTAAGCTCTTGCGAGTTAATACTGTCGGAGCTTAATCTTTTTCGACGGCGTGTAGACTCGTGCTTACGCGACGCTCCGACCCCCAGTCGCTACTATAACACACGAAAAATACAGTTTAGGCCACCAATAAATAACGTACTAGTAGCTGGGGTGCGCGAGCTCGTGGTCTGGCGTACCAGGAAAGTGGTGATAGGTACTCGGGACGAACTCAGTTTGGCAGCGACACTGTTCTACGACTCGAGTATTACGACTATTACGCTCTTCACGTCACACGTATAGCCGGACGCTGATACACTTTATTCGTAAATTACAGTGCCGGAACGCTACCCTAATCACCAAAAGTTTGGGTTTTTTATAGTCGACGAGATGTGACTCCACAGTATTTGTACAGTATCTCCTTGTCCAAAACCCTGATCTCGTTGAATGAAAAATTTAGGCCAGCGTTCCCGTCACTCTAAACAATATTACACGCTTATCTCACCGATCAGGCTTTAATATCCTGCAATCCTTGACGCTTGTCAACACATGACCAGGTAGTTTAAATGCTCTGTTATGAAAATCACGCCACTTGACGCTAACACTCGCAAATGGCTTAGCAACACCGATGCTATGACAAGTACCGCTACTCACGTCGCTATTCGACGCGAAAGAAACTTCGAGCACTGCCTTGAGGATTGATGTGACTCTACGATATCAGCTTATCATGATCTCAGTCTTAGTTATATAAATCGAAATGCTCGTTATAAAAAAACGCAATGTTTCACTCGGCAGCTTGTAACGCGATTTAATACACAGGCGAACCTCATGCAACATTCCGTCGTTCGCAACTAACATTCGCTAGAGAGCGCCACAAAGTTCCTCTCTCTCAGAAGCGTAATCCTTTACACTACACCAAAACAATGCCTTTAACCATGCCGTAAATCGCACTCCAAGAACACACAGAAAAAAAAAACCGTAAGTTATATAATAGACGTCGATATAATCAAACAGCCATGACACGTCTTCTCGCGTAGCTAGGTAATTATCAAACCTCCAAAAACTGCAACCATCATCATTCCACAATCATAACTACCAATACTACTATCATTATTAAATTCACTATACAACAATGAATAAATGAGTAACCATGTATACAAATGCAAGACGCCCAATCGGCGAAACAAAATGATACTCCATAACATATGAAAATAACACGCGCTTGCCGCGATTATAATAAATATATTATATATTATATAAAATTTAAAAAAGATTTTAAATAATAAATTTGAAATGAAAAATGGGGTAGAAGGTTGGGGTGTGGTTTGAGAAAAGTAGAGAGAGGGGAATGAAGAAATTTTAATATGATGAAGGGGGTAGGTAGGGGAGTTTGTATTTAAATTTTGAGGTTTGGACGTATTTAGAAAATAGGAGATGTTTGTAAATTGTAAAAAGTTGGAGAAAAATGGGAATTTTGGAAAGTAGAAATTTATGAAAAATAGAGAGGTGGGAAACGGGTGGAGTAGATATATGAATAGGGGTGGTAAGGGAAAAAGGATATTAAAATTTGGGGGATAGGGGTTGAGTTTTGAGGGAATGGGGGATGTTAAAAAAATGGAGAAAAAGGGATAAAAAGGATATTTTTGGAAAGGGTGAATTTATAGGAAAAAAGAAGAAGGGGAAAGGAGGGGGTTTAATATATGGTTAGGGTTAGTTATGGGAAAAAGATATGAAAATTTTAGGGAGATTGGTAGAGGTTTGGGTGAGAGGGAGGGGTTTGAATTTTGGTTGAAAAAGTAGGAAAAAGGAGAAAAATAGATTTTGGGTAGAATTTTGGTGGTAGAAGGAGGGGGTGGATGGGTATGGTGTATGGGTTGGGAAAAGTGATATTTAAAAGGAAAGAATATATTTTAGGAGTTTTTGAGTATAAAACTTGGGGTTTTGGGATTTGGAGGGATATGGGTGAATTTTGATAGTTTTATTAGATATAATATATTTTATATATTTATAGGTAAATACATAGCTAGTATATATATTTCTATATATAATATATACAATTATATACATCAGTTTCCGTACACATTACGCACATATGCCATGCCGAGGGCGACAGGGGATACCAGGGCGGCGTGGGGCGGCCTTTAGTGAAAAGAAAAATTTTGTGGTGAAAAAGGCACCAGCCCCAACACCCCCTTAGTAAGCCCATAACGTCCCGGCATGGGTAACAATAACCTGAAAATAATATAACAAGTAATAACAAATATTGATAACAGGTAATAGCAAATAATGATACAAATAACATCAAATATATAAATGAAAGCTCCAATTATTTGGAAACCCAACGCTATTATGGCAGTGCACGTTTAATTATTGTGAGCAAAAATATAAGTGACAAGAATCATGATAAAACAAAAATAAGTGAAAAATAG